>JAQFXV010000256.1:0-27793 GCA_034694065.1 Camisia spinifer
AGCTCACAAGCTTGAGCTTGAGCTTGAGCTGGGCTCTTAATAGTCGAGCTTAGAGCTTGCTCTTCAAGCTCAAAACATACGAAAAGCTAGCTTAAAGGTCAAGCTAGCTTCAAGCTAGCTTAAGTTAGCTTGAGCTTTTGTGCATCATTAGAAATAAGGAATAGGAAATCACAGAGAGGATTGAAAATAGTGAAATGCAGAAAAGTGACATTTGAGGAGATTTGTCGAAAATGACTCAATGCAATAAAGTTGGGTTTCATTTCATTTAAACTAATATTCAATCTTTGCATCTAATTATGCATTCAGAACATAAATTGTCTGATGACAAACACTGATGGCTTTGGATGTGTACAAAAGGAAAAGAGAAAATTACTAGAAAAATATTACTCTCTCGGGAATTATCGAAAAAATAATGCTATAATATTATGCGAAATAAGCAGTTTTGCTCATTTTTGAATCAATGTGTAAAATGAATTCACCAGCATCTTAAAGATTGATTATGAATAAGAATTCTGTTGGAGTGCAGTCAGAAAAAAATATCTGAGTCTCAATTCGTATATCAATTAATGATAAAACTTGATCTATAGTTAATTGATGAATAATAAGTTTGATACAATTGGAATTTATGACAAGAATTTATAATCTTATGAATAGTTATTAAAGTTCAGAATTCGATTTATTTTCCTGGCTGTAGTATTTTTCTACATTAGCAACTTTACAAATTATTGTTATTTATATATTAAATATTATAATTTTGTTTTATTAATGTTTTAAAATGCATATAAACCAATACTAGATATAAACTAATTTTATTTTATTGAGAAATAAAGAACCATTCATTTTATAATTCATTATAATTTAATAGCAGTGAATCATATTTGGTTATCAGTTAATCAAACAGTAGGAATAATTACTTTTCTCCTCAAAAAGATAATCAATGACTAAAACCACACCCAATAAAATAAAAGATCAGAATAAGTACGACAGATAGTTAGATCGGAAATGAGTACAAATGGCCATCAATTTTAATACTGAACAATAATCAATGTCAATGTCTGCCCCTGACATTTGGGCTTTTTTCGTGTCTATTACTTTTTTGAACAGTAGAATAAAATGAATGATTTATAGCTTAATATGCTATTAAATGTATACTTGAATAATACTTAACAGCTACTAATGCAGAAAAAATTCAATAAATTTTCGAATACTGATGATTAGTTTTCGGTTTTAAAAATTTTTCGCTTCAAACTTTGAAAATAAACAGATTAAAAAATTAAACTTAGTGTTAGCTACTGTTCAAATTGCTGGAAGTTTATAAAGTATTTATTTTGGGATAAAAAACATGCAAATTTATGCAATTTAAATGAGCCAACAATAAGCTGAAGTAGAAGTATATTTGAATTTTATCACTCGAAGCAATCACTAAATCCTGTTGTGTTCGACATATGGGAGACAAAGCTGAAGATCAAAGGCAAAGACCTCAAAGTACAAGTTTTAGGTCATGCCATTTGTAGATTAATATTCATATATTCAGAGTGAGGCGCAGCACTTCCCTCATAAAAATAGCATTAATCAATTGCTTATACAAAAATATATATAACTTTTACTATGAAAATATCACATTTTTGTGTCAGAGCAAAGTCCCAGTGGGCTCACCAGTAGAGCAGTGAAAAACAGAGGAGTGAAATAAATAGAAGAACCATCAAAGATGAATGTTTAACATTAATATGTTTTACGTAAGTAATGGTAAATATCAACGCAAATATAAATCATTTGAATTTTCGAAATATTTTGAGTAAAAAACATGCACCAACTTCTTATTTCGATATCTATTTTGATTTACTGATTTTCATTTTCATATATTCTGAAATTCTTGAACTAACTTTGATTTTCACTCAACGAATAATTTTTTACTGTTTGGTTCCGAAAGAATTTTCAGCAAATATTCATTTGATTCTTGAAATTTGTGACTTTATCTTTCATTGAAAAATGTTCAAAAAAAACTACAAAAGATTCGTAGGCATTAACTTAATTAACTTAATGAAAATTTTCATTTTTATTGCCTTTTAGCTTTTAATGTATTTTAAATGTAAAATTGAATTTATTTACACTGTTTTTTCAATAATTTTAAAATTTTATTGAAGACCACGATTTAAATTCTAATTTAATAAATTGGTTCAAAATAATCAGCGAATCCAAATGATTTCATAATTTATGTCTAATATTTTAATTAAAAATACTATCACTCAAATAAATCACAAGATAGTTAAGATGTTTTTGCAAACAATTCGATGATTATTGGGATGAATAGTCGAAAGCAGAAGCAATACTTGGTATAACAATTTTCAACTAAATTGGATCATATAATGTGATAGAACAGTGCGAAGCATCACATCCTAATCTCTGGTAAGTCTTTATTTCGTGAGTCATCGTTGGAATCACTTTACATCCTACCACACACGCCACTAAAACCTAAAATAAGCCCCAAATAAGCGAAAGCGGCCGAAACTCATGTTCGCGCGTGTTATTCATGTATTCTTTCTCTGCATTCAGTTTAGATTAAATTTGATCGATTCGATTGGTTCTCGTTATAGACATAATTAAATTGATATCTCAGCTAACGATGAAATTATCAATTGTAGTATTTTAGCAAACTTGCTGACTATCTTATAAGAAAATAAAGATTTCATATATTCGTATTGTTTTTGTAGAAATATTAATATTGAAAGAATTGAGTTAAACTGAATTTGAAATCCATAGTAACGTTTGAATAGAGGAGTAAAGAATTTTGTCGACAATAATTTTATTTTCATTTTGTGTGTCAGATAATCCATCACAACTTTTGACAATAAAAATTTTTGAGCTACGCTTCAGTTTTGTTTAATACCAACAGATATTGCATTAAAATTTTTTCAGTTTGCATGCGATTCACTGAGAAGGCAAGAAAAAAAGAATGTTTAATAAATTTGCCATTTATTTATCTCTCAATCTCGTTTTGTTTCTGTCACGCTATGAATATAAACTCAATGCAATTATATTGAATGCATTTTCATGTTT
The DNA here is from genome assembly GCA_034694065.1 of Camisia spinifer. Classification (NCBI taxonomy): domain Eukaryota; kingdom Metazoa; phylum Arthropoda; class Arachnida; order Sarcoptiformes; family Camisiidae; genus Camisia; species Camisia spinifer. The sequence continues at coordinate 3,058 of JAQFXV010000256.1, forward strand.
AAAGTCAATACTGTTTAGACAAGCATTTGATGCATTGGTAAATACAGGTTAATGGTTATGCTTTAATAAAATAGCATTAAAATTGATATTTAATAGCAATTTATGTGATGGAATCGAAACTTCAAAAATGCGTGTCTTTGTACTGAATACATGAAAATTAAATTTACAAAATTAGTATTATATTGCAATCCAAGTCTACATGAAAATTATGAACATGATAACAATAATTATTAATTTGTATGAAAATAATATTCGTTATAATAATATTTGGATCAATTTTCATATATTCATTACTTTCAATACAATTTATTGATTGTATTTCTGTTCTTATGATTCGTGAAATTGTTGAGAAATTTTTCGCTTCTTAATCATGAAAAGTGAAATAAAACCAATAAAGGCGAGCAATAGTTTTTTATTTCAACAATTATTAGTCATTTACTATAAGAAAAGTTATTCTGAAAGTAATAATCGGTTTACAGCCATCTCTGGCATTATTATTCGACATAATCACCAGTCAGTGACTCTAACATAAGAATTACCATCACATAAATGTTAAAACTGGCGAAAGAAACCAAGTTCTTGTGCGAGAAGTGGCACAAGTTGTAGGAGAAGAGAGAGAGAGAGAGAGAGAGAGAGAGAGAGAGAGAGAGAGAGAGAGAGAGAGAGAGAGCATTTGCCAAAAGATATAATGCAAAAGCATTATCATGACTATAAAAGTGCGTCGAAGTAACTCAATAACAATAATAACACCAGCCGTCGGTGGACTGCAATCATTTGTTGCTATAGTTACGCATGTTTAAGCCATTCAATTTCGTTGAGCCTAAAATTCCCTCTCTATCATTCTTTTACTTTTGTCTCACTTTATCTATGGTTTATATAATTATATAATAAGTTATATAAGATTTACTTTAAGGGCAGGACAAAAATGACTTTTGGATGAAAAATAGAATAGAATGTAATATAAATCTCAATTTGTTTTTGATTTCTTCACGCACTTTGTCTTGTTATGCATTTAAAATATATCAATTTAATGCCTGTTTTCTTACCGATTATTTTGCTGATCAAATATTCGTCTTGAAACAATTCTTCAGAAATATTGTAGAAAACCTGGAATTAAATACAAATAATAAGATAAAATTGTTAAGCAAAAGGTTGAATATTTCAAAAAAATAATCGTAAGAACAAATTAAAAATCTATTTAAAACAATCAAAATCTTTACAAAAAATCAAATAAAAAACTCAATATTATCGGTTGAAGAATTTAATTACATGTTTATTGCTTAGCCCTTAGATCATATTTTTATGATTTGAATAAGTTTTGACGAAAACTTAACTCTATATCGATATCCTATTATTATGCACTTAATTGTGTTTTATTTTAATTTACTAATTATAATAAAACATTCAGAACAAGAGCATTATTCAGAAGCCTCTCATTTATTATCGGTCGGAAATCCTGATGGAAGTAAAAACAAGGAAAGAAGTGAAATATTAATGAGCAATAAGTAAATTAGATTTGAGTGCATAAAGTTTTGTTTCTTATCAAAGTCAATTTAATTCTATTGTTCAACACCAACAGAATTGATAATTTTTAATTTCATGCATTTTAAAGCGTTATTATCAATAAATTAATTCAAATTAGGCATTGTTTGCGGAAATTATAACAAATGATTAATTGAAATACAAGCACAATAAGTATAGAATACGTATATCTATTCTAATCATTATTCTATGCAAAAAATATTAATTTATGTGCTCTGAGTTTTAAATATAAAACCGAATAAATCAAAAGTTATTTGTTCACATGATTTGAAGCTATGATAGAAAAATAAATAAACCTCTGAATCATTTTTTGGAAAGAATTAAAATTATTAGATCCATAATGTTTATGGGCAATGAAGAAAATTGCATTTATAGTCATTGAATTAATAGCTTTATGTCTTTTTATAGTTGAAATGAAAGCACTATTTCTATGCGTGAAACTCAATTGCAAAATGTCGATGAGTTAAAGCACTTCTCATTACTATAACAATAATTCAATTTTTGCAAATGTGTCACAATCATCGATAATGGCTTTACTGCCAACTAATTTCATTTCACACAAAGAATCGCTTTTCTCTCCTTTTAGACTTGAAATCATTGTTTTTAATGTCAAAACAAATGTAACTTTATTAATAGGATCGAAGTTATCCAAAAATATATAAATAATCATGAAATTTGTTTGAAATCAATGCATATCTATTTCATATTGTGTCTAAAATTCAATGTTTGGTATTTTTGTTCAAGTTTTTTTGAATTCAAATTTGATTCTCAGAAATGAATGAAAGCAAGCGTATGCTTCAGTGTATAATATTTTAAAATGTAATCTGAGTGAAAAAAATCATGTTTTAATGTTTCAAAACAAAAGATCAGCAACTTTTCAATAATCATTAGTCAACGTTATATACAGAAAAAAGATAAATTACATATTTTTAAAGTTCAATGTATTTGAAAACATGAAGAATCAATAGATTTGTCTGAAACGCAATGGGAGTCTAAACCAATGGTCAACAAAATGACAAAATATATGCAGTAAAGTCTAAAAAACTAGAGAATGTAACACAAATACTGCTTTTATGTTCGTTATTATTGATTGAAACCCAAAGTGGAAACAAGTGTTGCACAATAAGCACAATAAAATCGAGAGAAAGGAATACAGAGAAAAAGTAAATATATTTTTGTGCGTTAGTTACCATTTCTAACATGTCAGATATTTTTTGCCTTTTAGTCACTTAAATCAACACAAAATGAAAGAATAGAATCTCTTTTATGAGAAACTCTCTAAAAGAGAATGAAAAAACCTTTTATACTATAGTTCATATCTATAACTTATCTGAAAGCTTAACATTTGATAACTTTGTATGAAATGAAATCATTACGATTCTAATAAATATTTAATGAGAACTCTTTTTAAAGGCTTGAAAACTCATAAGGAAATCATTATTAGGGTTACAGAACTTATCAAATAATTCAAGTTAATATTGAACAAAAACCAAAGACAACATTGAGTGCAAAAAGTCTTGAAATTATTCAAATTATTAACTCTAAAATATGTTGTTTGTCATTTATTGTAGACTTTGCGAAACAGAAATATTTGATCTGAATAGTGTATTAACCATTTTGTTACATATGGCAGACCAAGTGTCACATTTCACCTTCAGTAAGACAGGTCTCATATTTTCTCATTCAAAAGTCAATGTTGCGTGAAAGGAGAGAAAGAAAGTGACCATCTCTTGTTGATAGTATGAAATGAAGTGGTGAATGTGAACACTAGCAAAGGAGGCAATTAGTCGCTTCCTCTCAGACGCCTTATATCTCTCCTCAACTCGACTTAATTCTACTGTACGTTAAAGGAGAAAATATGTCTTATATAACTTATATAAGTAAGTAATATATGAAACGCAAGAAAAATAAGAAAATAGTTTATGTCATCCAAATAGTTGTTGACCGCACTCGGATGAGAGTAAATAAGCAGAAATAATCATTATTTATCGATAATAATATTTCAATAACTTTTGTTTTTTCCTAAGGAAACAATTAATCCCTACTTTTCACGGCAATTACTTATTTCCTTTAATTCATCAAATATTCTTCCAAAGGATATTAAAATAATACACAGAAATGCATTTATTCTCTGAATATAAGAATAGTAAAATCATTATAAGCTATCATCAAAGCGTAACGAGAAGTTTGAGGTTTCTTCTCGTTAAAAATAAAAGTGTTGGCTTTCAAATAAACCAATTAAATTAATTATGTTTTAGTAATCAAACAATTTTCATTATGAATTTAAATTTAAACTCTTTTTCATTGAAAATATTGAACAAATTATTTGGCACAAGACATAATCCTAATTGATATCTAACATAACGGTATATTCTGTGATTAAAATAAATGTGGCGAAAAAGTTAAGTGGATGGAGAGATAGTTGTTAGTGTATTACTCAAGTAAAACAAATAGAGAATAGTGTTCGCCATCAGGAGTTCAAACTGATGGGCAGGTCAGACATTAGCAGAAAAAGCAACGACTCTCTGGAGGTTTGTTTGGAAGACATAGAAAGTAGAGAAAATGGATAGAAAATATTCCGAAACAAATATCCACAAGTAATTGCAATCACAAACAGATTTTGGCAGATATAGTGAAACACAATTTTTGTTCTGACACCTAAATAATTACATCATGTCTCCAATGACTTTCGCAATTGGTTTTTAAGGCTAAAACTTAATATCATTTTATAGGTTTAGATTCAATAATGAAATCTGAGCACTAAATATTTTTTTTCACCAAAAAAGTACAATTCATGACAAAATTCTATAATAAGTTAAAGCTAAGGGTCTGTTTACAAAATTTTTCAAAACTATTCAAACAAAAATCGAATCAATAAGTTTTCTGAATGAATTCAGTAGAATAATGTACTATTAAAGTCAAAAAAGAAGTTCATTTTTTCGCAAAATAAAATAATACTTGAGTTTCAACTTATTCATGATTATAGATTAATTATTTTACAGTCAAATAATGACTGAAACCTTACCAAAAAGTATATATCTTTAGAAAAATGAACTCCTTTTTTGACCTTAACTATATAATTTATTATTCATTCAAATTGGTTTATTTTTCAATTCGAAATTGGAATTTAGTTAATTCATAAGAAACATATGAAGATCTGGTCTAAGAATCGAGACATTGTCATGAAATATGATGAAAATTATTTGCTAAGCTTTCATAAGTAGAATAAATGAAATTCGATTTCATAGAATAAGGAATCTTCTCGAGAGAATGTTATGAGAAAATTATTATGCAAAGCATTTTAATTTCCATCAAAACATTGATTTAAAGTTTTAGAGACTTTTTCCAAATCTTTTTAGATAAAACTGTTTGCTGTTATCATTCAATTTATTTGATTTGTCTCTTTTATCTAAAGTCATGCAATTTATTTTATTTGTAGCGAAAGTTATTGAATAAATTTATTTTTTCTTTATCAATACTGATGAAAAACAAAGTGGACTTCGAGTTTCCATAGTTTCCATGACAATAAGGCATGCACTCAAGTGATGAAAAAGATGGTCGGAATAAATATATGATGTTTAGAGAAAATATTAGTAAAAGCCTGAGCCGAAACTTTGTCATAAGTGCATTACTCTCGTCAACAATTGTAAGTCGGGTTCAAGTGATGCGATGAAATATGACAGTTCATCACAAAAATGGATCAGACATTCTGATAACAGTTACGACATTAAATCTTAAGATATTACCCAAAGCCTGACATCGTTTTTCCTACAGAACAACAAAGACAATACAACTCGCATTTTCATTTGATGTATGGCTAATACATCAAAACAGAATGAATTACTTACTCTTAACTTAACCCAAAACTGATGAACTAGAATATTGCATCTCAAATGAATTACACTGAATGCTTTTTGCAATATCTTAGAAGTTTTTGCAAAGGGTCAATAATTATTGCTCAAATCCATATATTTATATTATAGTAAAAATCCCTCAATAATAACAACATTTTCTAAATGTTTTGAAATCGAATGAGAAATAAACGCAATTCAAAAATGCATTATATTATAAAGTACTAGAATATAATATTGTAAAATGATTCAAATGATTGACCACAAACCAGACAGTATGAATTTTCCCGCTTGTTTTCGAACAGTAGTTGAAAATATATTTAAAATTCAAAACAAGATATTTGACTGCAACGACTATTCAAATATAAGAGAGGTAATTAAAATAATTGTTTTGGCAGTAAATCAAATTGTGGAGTAATTTAAATTATTTCAATGTTTAAATGAAAAATGCATTCAAAATCATGAGTTTCACCAAAAATGGTAATTTATTTTTAACAAGTTTATGTTCGACAATGTTTGCAAAAACCGTGGATTCGATTTAATTTAGTCTCATTTATGGTAAAGAACTCGAGTCATAGTAGCATAACATAGTGATACTTTAGATGTTAGTCTTTTATTCGGCCCCATTTGCACAATTGGCTATTCAAATGAGAATTTATGCGACAGTTTTATGTTCCGCCAAAAGTTACTGTTTACTAACCTTTAGCTCTCTCTCTCTTTTTTTTTTTATTACAAATCAGAAGACAAGAGATCTGCAGGAAATCCGCAGAAAGAAATTAAATGTTACATTGATGAAACTTGTGAAAATAGGCCATTTTTACACTATAATATCCATCAGAATGAGAAAACATCTAAACCTAAAAGTCTGAATTTGCCTCGAGTTATAAAAAATGTAGCGAATAATAATTTATATTCGAGTCAAAAAGAATAAAAAATGTAATGAAAGCTAAAAAATTGTCTCATGACATATAGTAGTTTTTATATTAATATGAGTTATTTTTTATTTTTTCTTTCATTTATATTGTTAATCACAAGTAAGTATAACCAACATATAGGGCAATACCTGTAGGGATCGGACAGATAATAAATAATATTTAAAAATGGGAAATTGGCAAAATTTGTTGGCGACATGCAGAGAGACTCGGAATTATCTTTTAAGATGCGTTACAGTTTGATTTTGGTAATATAGATAACTCTCGCTTTAAGCATAACATGGCTTTAAATTTTGAATTTGAGTGAATATTTAGTTTTTATGAGATTAGTAGCTCTATTGATAATTGTTGAAAGAATTTCCATTACAACAGCAATAGACTGTATCAAATTATTATTTATGATATAATAACTAATTTTTTATATTCCTTTAAAAATCTAACTAAAATTATGCACCCAATCATTTTCGGAAGAAAGGAGACAAAGAATAGAAAAAAGCATTTAGCCATTGAAAAGGAGACTCAATATGTGCTGAATTCATCTATTGTGTAATAAATAGATACGTTAAAGATTAATATTGATTTTAAAATTCAATGTGACTTAATTATTGATTCTCATGTCAATATTATTCCTTAAAGCACTAATAAAACACTTACTCAGCAATATTTTCAAATAGAATTAAAGAAGTTCTTCTATAAAGTTGAAAATTTTTTCTCCTTTGTCAAAGAGTTGGTTCCAATGAAGTGGAATTCAACTAAATTACAATATGTGCAAAATTTGCATCTCAATAGAAAATAGTCAGTAAAGAAAAATTTGAAATTATGCTAATGTCTCAGTTCATTATAATATGATGAAAAAAGAAGTTAAAGTGAATAAAAAATCTTTTTTAAGCTGAAAAGAAAGAAAATCTTGCATAAAAAGAGAAAACTCGATGGTAACTGATGTTTGAAGAATTGATGATTTTGCAGAACTGGCTTTGATTCAGAATTAAAACTCTAAAATGAATTTTATCGGTGAGAAAATACCTCCAGAATTACTTCAGGATGTTTTGCAAAAAGTAATGAATTCGCAACCATTTTATTTTTCTCATATCATTTAATTTCATTTGATATCAAATAAAAATAATTTAAAATTAATGCTTTCAAAACGTCAAATATTATTTAAAATTTAAATTTATTGCTGGAATTATTTTTTCTTCAAATGAAGACACTATCAATCTTTTTAAATCGAGGCGTCAAAAAATTGAGTCGAAATAATTTTATTATTACTGATACTGAAATTTTTCTATTTTTGTCCATTGAATTCTGAGTTTTTTTCATGAAAATTAGAACAAACTAAATAACAGTGATATTGATATTTCAGACATAAATCTTATGTTACATAAATAAAAATGATATGTATGGTTAGTTGAAAATAAATTGAATACTTTGATCAGTGAAAAATACAGATCACACTTATATAAAAGCCAAAGCGCTGAAAGTAATGAAAATCTATGATTTTCATATGCTTGAAAAATAACATCAATTTCTAATTATCGTTCGAATTCTCTGTGAATTTGACTTTTAAAAAGACAAATCAAATACAGATGTGATTGAAAGATAAATATTTAAATAGTAAAACTATATGAGGAAATATTTCAAATTAAAAGTGATTGACAAATATAAAGTTAGCTATTCATCAATTTCGTATAAGTTTTTTCAATGTTTGATTCTATCCCTCATTCTTTTCCCAAATATTATCTGATAAAAGGGAGATATGAATGAGTTATTTATTTAATGTCCACTTCAAGCAGAATAACTGTTATCGCTTCTGTCGATTCAGAGAGTCGTTCAAAAATCAAGAGGATTTCAAGTGAGAAATTTGAATGAGAATGAATCTCAAATGTAAACAAAAATCAAGAATTTTTAACCTAAGTTTTAGATTAATCTTTTAAACAATGGAAATTTTTATGTTTTCATACATTTAGTGATTAAAAATAGCTTCGAATTATTTGAATGCATTTGAATAGCATTTCTAATAAGAGTATTAAATAATGAATGATTAATGAGATATAATTGTCACAAACAATCAAATGTTAATTCAAGTGACGTTAAGAATTTGGATTCTTTCCAATAAACATTACTTCAAAAGAAGATTCATCTTAAGATCTGTTGTCATATTATTTTAATACTCTTTTAAAGAGAAAATGTAAATAGTATTTATTATGTGAAACATTTTTAAAACAATCAATAATACTGTATTGTTCTTCATTTTATTACCAACTGATGCAGTGATAGAATTTAGTCAATAAGTGGATTACAATCATGTTTCGGTTCATTCTAAAGCTCTTTATATCGATTTCTATGTATAGAAAAAAATAGAAAGAAAGTGAGTCATAGAAAAAAGAGAGAGAAGTGAAACACAGTCAAAGTAATATGTGTTTTATTGCAATTAATTAAAGTCATCTCATTTTTCTCTCATCTCTTCCAGTATTTCATTGCTCTTCAGTTGAGATTTAAGTTTTGTGCAATAATTCACGTATTTTCACGGTTGACGTCAAATCGATTGCGTTGTGATTTATAATAGCGTTTTCAGCCCTTAAAAGACGTGATATAAAGCCTAACCACAGACTTTTTAACGCATCAAATCTATTACTTGAATACATTCTTACGATTTGATCTGTTTTGTGGATCGACACAAACAGTTTTGAATTTAGTTTCTGATCATAATCAGAGATTTAATAGTAGTCCCAAAATAAACTCAAACACTAAATCATTGTAAAGTCATTTAAAGAAAGAAAAAGATATATATTTTAATAGAATAAGTGAAAAGATAGTGAAATTCAGAGTGTGAAATGAATTTATTCAGCAGAGTTTAACTGTTTTCACATTCACTCTATTCGTGAATTAAGTCTAAATAAGTTTACGAATTATAAAATAAGTTATGTATTCACTTAAATAGACATCAATTATTTACAAAAGTTTATTTTCGGCAGCATTTGATCCAAAAATTGTTATCAAAAAAACATTTTAGTTATTTATTAATTTAATTTTTGAAATTTTTTGTTAAAAGCTTTTTAGTTTAGATAAATATTTTTATAATAAAATACTTAAAACTTCAAATTTTTTCACTTAATAATATTTTAGAAAATATTTAGAAATATAAATTAAATATAAATAGAAATTGAGAATTAAAATAGCAATGCATTTAACACTGCTTTAAAATAATTCTTTAAAAATTGGTCTGATATGAGTGTTGGATATAGAGTCTCAGCCGATCTCTCAATCAAGATCATGATTATTATTTCAAGTGATAGAAATATTTCAATGTCAAGGAAGTTATAACTTATAGTCAGAATTTACTTTTCAAAAAAATATAGTACTGATAATATATGCGAAACAAATGAATGATGGAATGTGCGATCCATAGATGTTTTATAAGCGGATGCCATGCTTTTGAAAAGTGCTCTAAATGTGTAATTATCATTAACTATGTTAAACTTTCAGAACTTTTTTTTCTATTTCTCAAGCTTTGACTCATGCATGATTTTCACCACTTAGTAATTCATTACATGTTTAAAGTTTTCTTTTGAAGAGGAACTAAATTGATATTACGGTTAAAAGCATTTAAACTTCTATTTTCTATTGACATTTGAAAGTGCAATTGAATAGCTCTCTTTCAATCATTTGTAAACTTGAATACAGACATCAATTCATATATTCATAAAGTCTTATATCTAACTCTTTTATAGCAGTTCACTATATTTTGAAAATTATTAAAATAATTGAAAGTGCATTTGAGAGTCCATTTGGGATACAAAGAGCATACAAGTCAGCTCAACTGCCGAATCTTTCAATGATTTCATTTGAATTCAAGACTTTGGTCTGTAAATATATATTTAAGTTTTTTGATCTTTGTTAAGTTCATCATTATATTGCTAGAAGAGGTGCTAATTCATTATGTTTCACTATCTTTTATTTAATAATTGTATTGAGCATTACTTTATAGTCAATTATAATGTTGAATAAGTAATGAGACACAGAGACAATACAGAGACACTTTCAAACCAAAGCTAAATCTTCTAAATGGCATTTATTTCGCAATTCTTACTTACGCTTAAAGTTGAACAAAGGTTATGAAAAAGTTATAATCAAAAGAGATCCTCTTCAACAACTAGAAAGTAGTTCCAGAAATAAGGGTATGAAAACTGGTTTAACAAAATCTAAAGCATTAGAAATTTCAAGGATATCGAAGAAATGAAATTTATCAAACATTCTCATGTGTTTCTTTTCTGATTCAATATATTTTACTCATTAATAACAATATCCGTTATGTTTCATTACAACCGAAAACTCCATGTTTTGTGAATGATTAGTATTTTCCTGATTCGAAAAATTGATAAAACATTGGTCTGAAAGCAAATACATTTCCGCAATTAATTCCTTCACACGGAATGAGACAAAAATTAATTATTAAGTATTGATTATAACCATTAAAATGTCATTCGTTAAAAAAGATCGTTGACAACATTCAAACTGGTGATTGGATTTGTATTTATTAGATTTATTGACTTTATTTAAAAATAACTGATTAAACAGTATTACGTCTTTTGATTTTGACGAACTTTAAAACATATATTTTGTTTTAAAACTATATTTTAATACATTTTTACTGAAGATAAAATAATTCATTGATATTCTTTAAAAAAAAGTAAAGATCAAACTAATCTTTGAAAAGAGTTAGTCTTCAATATATAACTCGAGTCAAAATCAGAATTGTTTGTTTATAAATGAGTCTGAAGTCAAAGTTGAATAGAAAGTTTATTAAGAAGAGACTGAGCAATGGCAACATGTGGGTAATGGCAAAAAGGGAAAGTTTATACTTTCCAGTGATTATATGTGGCACGACTTGACTTAGAGAGAGAAACTGTAGACCAGTTATTATTAGAGAAGCAATTAATGCATTTATTGAAGCACAAACACACTGATGAACACAACTGATAACTTACACAAGCTTTAAAGAAGGAGAAACAATGATATAACTGAAAAAGGCGAACATCTTTAAAGTTAAATTAATTGAATCGTTTGATTAATATGTTTTAGGGATCGCTTTCAAGTTCTGACATTGAAACTAACTCTTTATTATTCAGATTCAATGACATCAGAACTAAAGGTTAAGACTAACCATAAGGTTAGAGAAACCGGATTTGAACAATCAAAATAACATAATAAACTAGACTTACAGCTTATATAGTATGAGTTATTTATTCTTTAAAAATGATTGTTGTAAAAGCTAATGATCCCAAAGCTTCCTTTTAATGAGGAATAATAACAATGATTTATTTATGAACGAATAAAATGAGTTTGAAAAATATGAGAATGCATGGAGAAAGTGAATAGTTTAGACATAATTTCCTTAGAAATAAAACGCAAATTTGCAATAATGCCTAATCTTTATGCTAAATCAATGTCAACAACATGTGTGTTTGCCATTTAGACAATAATATGTCTCTGATGGTCATCTTTAAAGCTGCCGTTCGGTCTTTTTCTTTGTAGTAGAATAGTGTACAAAAAATTACACACAACCTATTCTGTTGTCGATATTAGATAATCGATTTTTACATCAAAACATATTGTTTTCTCTATATCTCACTTCAACCAGAGATGCTTGACATGAACGCTCTGCAGAACCAAACACTACTGATATAAGACATGATTTGGTTCTATTTTTTCAACAAAAATTTCTAAAATGACCTTTGACACTATAGATTGACAGAGTATGTAAATTACTCTTGAAAAAGAAAGCAGATTTTTGAACTCGTACTGATAACTATATTTGTTAATAAATCTTTATCAAAATTTTAGTGAAATAAAACCTAATTTTCATCATTACTACAAAGTATATATAAATATCTATGCGATTAATAATAAGTTCCATTGATAAAAACTTGTCAAAAATATAATTTTTATCAACTGCAACAGTTTTAAATACTATTTTCCCAATCATTTCCGTTGTGAATAACTTTTAACATCCTTATCATTTTTATTAAAGTCATATGTTTTTAATTTAAACGAAGGTTTGACAATTTATTATTTGAAAGTATGCATCAAAGCGTGATTTGTTTGTATGTAATTATTGTTCAATATTATTGTGCTCTCAAACTAATAATAAATACTAAGAATGTTGTCCCTTAAGAATGAAGAATTTCAAACTTATCATGAGTTCTGACAACGTCTAGATATTTGCCATTTAGCTTTTCAGAAAAATTTCCCATTTATTATTCCCCAATATTCATATTTATTTTGTTGATTCCAATTAAATTCCTTCTACTGGAATAATGTGATCCCACATTGAGGGACTTCAAAAACTAATGGTACTGTCATCTAAACTATAGACTGAATAAAAAAGAAGAGCTCAATAAATTAATTTTTCCCAAACAAATAGTTTTTCGAGATTATTCCTGAGTGAATGATGGGAGAAAAGAATGATTTTCTCTAAGAATAGTATAACGTTAATGATCATAATAAATGTGTATTTATTTTTTGATACCATATAAGTTAACTTAAGCGTAAAAGACTAGACTCTTCACTCGTTTAATATAAGCAAAATTTTTAATATAGAAATATAATAATAATCCATGAAATAGAGAGACCTTAAGTTTGTAAGAATAAAAGACCGAATATATTATACCATTTTTTCAAATTCTAATAAATGATTTTTCCATATATTTCGCATAAATCGATTTTCAGAGTGAAAAATTGAATTTGTGTGAAGGGATTCATTTGTTGATTAATGTGTATTTTATTAGTGCAAAACATGAGTTACATTTTCTATTATTTAATTTATTATTTGAATTAATGCATAGAAATGGAACAAAACCTAAAGTTCACATAACCTTCATTTGGGAACAAGTCATGTATAAATTCAGGAATACATAAAATTTGATATTATTTTCTGACTGATGACAAAAACAGGATATAAAAGTTCAAATTTATTAACAAAAGTAATCATTTTATTACAACAAGTATTTATTGTATAGTATTTTTCATTAGCATTTTTGCATTGAAAAAATTGTAATAATATTTTTCAATTCCTGAGTGTATAGAAAAATGAATGGAAACACATCAACAAATTAAATGAGAGATTCTGTCAAACGTTAAAAACTGAAATCGTTGAAATTGAATTTCAAACAAAATATATGATAAATAATTGCATAGTCAATAGAGTTAAACTAAATACTTATTCAAACAAAATTTCATTTGAAAACTTGATACAACATAAAAACTTCAAAATGCTTTTGAAGACTCAATTTCTGACTAATTATTGTCTGAAATTTTTAATAAAATTCAACTGTAATTATTCATATTTTTGTCATGAGAAGTGTGCTATTAATTTAGATTTTTGACGCATCAAAGTTGAAATAGAATTATGATAATTCACTAGAAAAGAACACAATATAATGTTATTTAATAGACAGTATTCATTAGTAATACTTCTCTTTTGTTCATTCACTAAAACCAAATTCTATTTTAGTGTAGATTTGAATGAATATTTATCTTTATATTACATTGAAAACTAATCAATACTTTGTATGTAATAGCTTAGCATTGAGTTTTCACTTGAGCTTTTTGGGATTGAATTGAATTATTTTGATAATTATAAGATTAAATTACTAGTACTTATGAATTTCCCCGTTTTTCTAAAATAGAAGGCAATAATTTATCTTATAATCAAATTTTCTAAACTAAAGGAAAGTATCGAATATAAGTCTTTAAAAGATCATCTATTATATAAATTTTGAATAATCAGAGTTTTGAAATTGTTAGTCTCTCGAATTCTGTGCTCAATCTTCTGATACAAGATTCCCGATCGAAGACTCAACAATTACGTATTTAGAGTTCTACAGGTTTTACATTTGAATCATGACTATAATTCAAAATGAGATATATTTGTTGTTGAACTCCACTTAATCCGAAAAGGGTTAAGAATAAATTTAGTTATTACGAAATGACTGAAACACATCAATGGATTAGATTTTATGATGAATAGCCATTTATGTGCAAATTTAAGCGAATTAAATGTCATCGTTGAGACCCCGAAATTGGGTGTAACCAACATTGAAACCAGTTTTATTACAATATATTTGCATTCATCGTTTGGACACAAAATAAGACAGAAGAGAGTTATCAATAACAGGAATGTCACAAAAGTAACACTTTTACACATAACAGCTTTCCATATATTTTCAATTGAAATATGAATAGATTTAATAACAATAGACGAGATGATGAAGAATTGATGAATTATTAATAGGACTCAAAGCATGACATTTTCTATACTTATTATTAATATTAATGCTATTATTACTACAATAAGGAATTATTGCAAATAACTTCTGTTCTGTATAATCTGTGCTATTCTGTCACATAAGAGTCAACCCTAAAAAGTTTGTTTCCAACAAATTATCGCTCAAAGCGTTCTCTAATATTTCTATAAAATCTTTTTTATAAAATTTATGATTAACTGCTGACTATTTATCAGCAGACTTGCAGTGAGTTAACAAATACTTGGATAGAATTGAGTGCACAATGGATTCACGAATGCGTGGACTAATTGTTATACCCGTTCCTGCAAAATATCTCAAACTCTTTTCATACACCGTATACTCCTATCATATCGACTGTTTATATGGATATAATGCTCACTCTCTCAGGCTCTTGTCTTTCAAATGTGAAATTTTTCTAAAAAATAACCTCTAAAAGGGTTCATTTCGGCGCAAATAATTCAATTGTCCAAAATTTCTCCTTTTTGAAAAGCTCATTGTTGTAAAAGGCGTGCACTTGTGTCGCGATTAGGACAGACTTTTTCGTCATTAAAAAACACACAATCACTTACTGTATACACAATTACTATTGAGCCTATAAATAAATGATCATTTAGTACATTCTTTTAAAACGGCTTTTCATACTTTTGATTGATTTATTTAAGTTTCAATTTTTAGCTTCTCTTCACAACATACAGAAAATCGATTTTTAAAGTAATTTTTCAGCATATTTTTAAAATGGGTTTTTAATTGTTGGCCTTAATGTAAATATAATCTGCACACACAGAAAGTCAACTCAGCCTTAAAATTTGGTTATATTTTCAATGGAAATAAATTTACCAAAACTTCGTTAGTACTCAAAGACTAATTTCGAAAAGAAAACTCATTATTCCATCACATTAATTATGTTTTTAATTCATGAACTTTATTTGTTTTGTCAATAATAGGCCTACGATTTCAACCATTAGAATATTTTTCTCTTTTTATCATAATTTATTCAAAAAACTAAACATTTTGGACTAAGTATTGCTGGAAAACACATTCATATTATGCGTGACAGAAATTTGAATAAATTTTTTATCTTGAAAAATAGTTTCAGTATTTTTCAGCAATGGTATTAAATCAAATTTGTCGCTTGGATACAACTTATTACGAACGAGTTTACATTATATAAAATGATACTCAAATAATACATTGATTTTTTGAGCCAACTTCATGAACACGTGCAAAGAATTATCAAACAAAAGCACTTTCAATTTAAAAGACAGAATAATGTACTGAATGGTATACTCTGAATCTCTTATTCTACGCATAAAAGACTAATCCAAATAAAACAAGGATTAGTAATTAGTACAAAACTGACTTTTTCTAATAATCAAAATTGGAAAAGTTTGGCATAAACTTTCGTAATGTCATAATTAATACCATTGATATCAATAGAAAATCTATTCACAAGGTATTAAAGTATTAATAGATTTGCTTTAATTTAAGATTAACTCTGATTTAATCTCGTATGCGTTGATTATCTATTATTGTGCAACAGAAATAAATTCATTTTTATTTTTAGTCAATAGTAATAATAAATCACAAAAGAGAAGAATTTTCATTGAATTTTATTCATTAAAATTATGATTTCAAAAGTTAAAGAGTTATCATCAAGAAAAATGTAATTTATCAAATTGAATGCAAGTGAGGTTGCATTGAATAAGTTCAAAGCATATAAGTGAACAGATTAGATCCCATTTTGCCTATTCATTCTGCCCATTTTTAATTTCCATTCGTTCATTTTGCTATTTATACCAAATATAATATGATTACGGGATTAAACATTAATTTCGAAAATTAAATTACCATAAAGTATGTCTGTTTTTTCGAACAAATGAAAATAAATTTAGAAGAAGTAAAATTGGGGGATTTGGGAAGATAGCAAATGATGAATCGAATAAACTTTCAAGGATTCATTTCCAAAAGAAATTCAGTTGAAATGCATCTCTACCTTCCTTTGAGAAGTAATATTTATTACTATTTAAAATATTTCAATACAAGTTTTTCCTTACGTTATCGTCTCTGCGGCTATGATTTATGTTGAATGATATCTTCATAGTTATCGACAGAAATAAATAAATCATAGAAAGGATTTTTTGACTGTAAAGAAGCCAATGACGAGTATTTCTTTGAAATTTAGAATGATTTAAAGTCAAATATTGCAGGGCTTTCACATTTTAGTTAATTGAAATTCACTCTTCAGCTCAAAAAGTCCTCGAAATGTGAATATATGAGAGAAATTCCAAATAATTTCAATGCGAACCATATTTCAAACTCGTCTTTGTATAAAAATACAGTATTAAAAAATAAGAAGAAGACCGAAGTTAATCTTTGAACTCGTGAACATAAATTGAATTTGAATTTCAATGGTTTTTTACGGTTAATATTCAGTAATTATAAGGAAAACTTATATATTCTTGGAATCAAATAATTATTTTTATTATTTATTTGTTTGACATGTTTCCAAATGAATTGTCTGTATTTTGAATATCAGTTTGAAAAAAGATTATTAATTTGCTTTGAGGTCTGCTCTGAAACTGACTAGACTTCTAATAAGAAGGTTATATTTTTCTAAGAAAGCAAATTCGATAATTGACAAAACGCTTAAATTAGGAAAGAAGTGCTTAAATTTAAAAGCGATACTTCTTCGGCTTGAGTAAGAAAAAGAATTTTTTCAGAAAAAACTTAATGGAATTATCTATTTATCAATTGATTTACAGGACACGTATTCACTCGTTATGTTTCTTTTTCTAGCAGTGAATCATCAAATTCTCGAAAATACTGAATTTATTTAACTTTTTTGATTCAACTTCTTTACTAAAGTGTTGCGCCTTTTTGTAATACAACAATACCTGAAAAGAAGAGAAGGAATAGCTTTAAGCTATGAGAAGAAAAGTTTGAAAAAGAAGTAACTATTTATAGTTTGAATTGAAGTAGAAAATTAGTATTTATTTAGTTTGAAGGAATTTTTAATAATGCTTTCGCTTTTAGAGCTACCTATTTATTGAATAAATTATGAAATATATTAATTTTGGGATAAATTTATAACATTGGAAAGAATTGCAACCATTGGTTATTATGACATAGAATAACAAATATTTCATTACTTTCATAATAAGAATTTTATGATTAAGTCTATCACTAATAAAGTTGAGCCTAATATTTTACTGACGATGGTATTGAAAATATTTTTATATTGAGAAATTATATATGTGTGCATCTGTTTCGCAGTCAAATTATTAGTTTTAGTATTATTTGTAGTACAATAACTATTTCGATGATATTTCTATCAGACTTATCCTCGCGTTGACACTAAAAGTTTGTGACATTGCAATACTTATGACAAACAGTAGAGTATAATACTTGACTTGAATTTGTAGTAGAATTTTGTCAATTATGACAGCATCTGTGGCACAAAAGCTGTAAATTGTTAATAAAACTTAACAGAGCGACGAATACTACCTTTGATAGCAATAGAAATGGGGAAAGAAAAAAGAACAATATGGAAAATATCACAAATTCTAGCTCTACAGACAGTTATACAAACGACAGGTGGACACAATTCGATGTATTATTTTGTCCGGATTTTATTAATTTTCAAAAATGTTAGCAATGCTTAAACTCCAAACATTCGCTGTTCTGCTAAAACTATTTCTCATTTTAAAATATCGTTAACTTTCATCTCTCGAAACTCTAGTACAGAACTCGAATCAAGTGTTGGATAAATTCAAGTATAAGTTTATAATGAAATTACAAAAAGCAAAATTTTGAGTGCATTCAAATCATTGTTTACTTTATAAACAATTCATCGCATATTTAGTTAGATTATGTTTACTTTGGTTTTAAAATAGCTTTTTGAAAGCAGTGAAAATTTTTATAATAAAATATATGAATGAACAGAAGATTTATTAAACCATGTTTTAAGCTTTTTATTAGGTAATTATATTTGTTGTTCTTATGGTTTATTAACTTCATCTCTATTAAAAATAATATATATTTTGCGAAATTTCTACTTTAATTCAATTAATAAAAAGTATTAATTTACAGAAAATAATTAACTAAAACCTAAGTATTTTCGACTTGTATAGAGTTATTAAATACTTTCGCAATTCCTTTTGAAACATTCTAAATCTGAATTTAGAAATAGGTTGCAAACTGAGAATCTTTAGAAAGTAACTGTATTTGAAAAAGAAGCTCAACTAAGAAAAGGTAAACGTCTTGAATTTCTGCACTAATTGAAAGTAAAAGTAATTTCTTAGAAAACCCTGAAAGTAATTGGATCTAAAAAAGATTCCAACTTTAATAAATAATGGATTAAAAGCACCTTAACTTAGTTTACTTGAAAAATAACGAGAAAAATAAATTGGGAACAGAATAAGGCCAAAAAATTAATGTGAGAATAAGAAGTTCTTTAAGATGCTTAAAAAGTGATTACTTAAAATCTTTGGGTTATTATGAACATAGACTTAAAGATTGAAAAATAGAATCGAATTCTAGTTTCTCTATTTGATAGACGGTGTGAAACAATGGTAATTATATTCTATAACATCAGAGTTGAATAAAAACTCAAATAGTGGCCAAACTTGAATCAACTTTTCCCTCTGGCTACTAATTAATCGTCTTTTTTAGGATACAAATAGGATTATTATAATATAATGATAGGAAATAGAATTTTTTCAGTGATTTCTATGCTCTAAAATTTGTTATCTAAATAGCGGTGTCTTAAAGAGCAAAAATAACTTAAATATTTTAGCAATTTAATCATAATTTTGCATTACCTGTCTGTTGATATCTTGATAATCGCAGAGAACAGAAAGAGTCACTCAATTGAGTTTTAAGCCACAGATTCACAAATATTGTTCCGTTTTTCCAAAGTCTATGTTATGTATACACAAAGTTCAAGTTTATGTTTATATATATTTATAAAATAAGAGTCGAGGAAAGTGTGTTTTGTTTTCCTTTATTTTGTCGATATTTTTGAAGCACGTAAACAATAGATAGCGAAGTATTCGGTTTTCAATTGTGTCAAATATTCTGCAATAAAAGCAAACAAAAAACTATTGTAGTAAAAATGCCGATAAGACAAGTTTGTATTATATATCTTGTTCAGTGTTCAACTTTTTGTGCACATACAGTAACGTCTGTGTGAGTGAAGCTTAAGAGCAGATGCTGTAAGAGATAGATCTGTTAGAAATGATTTGGAGTTTGCGCCTAATATAGTATGACTATTATAAAGGAGTGAAGGAAATCGCTTTCAGCTCAAAGGAATGGTCCAAACTTTCAATGTTTAGGGTTAGAGAATAGAGTGAAGTCACTCTAGTATTACAACACCGAAAACATGGATTCAATTTTTTTTCTAAATATAAATCATTTAATGCATGACTTTTCGACTATTTTTTCAAACATTATAAGAACATCAAATTGATCAAAATTGAATCCTAATTTCAACGATTGGATGTATTTATTGATTTGATTGATTCAAATTAATACGAGATCATAAATTATGACTTTAATAATCTTATTTCAAATAATAGAAAGACAAACCTTTTGAAATTTATTATTCTTTTAACTAAAACTATATTTTGATATTAAAATTTGAAGTTAATATAATGTTAAGCATAAATTCTAAGCAATAAATGTAATTTCAATTAAATAAACTTTGAAAAAATCGATTGAAGGCTTAAAGCGTTTCATGCGCTTAATTAAATCTTCGCTGAATATAGTTTTCTTGAGTTCAATATAACAGACAAATCGCACAATTCATACAAATTGCAAATATTCAGAGAATTGTCATTCATTAAAACAACTAATTCTAACATTAGAGCAAGTATTATAACAACAATAATAGAATAAATATGTAATTCCAAGTGTAATATGAGAGACAGTAGTGAAAAGATGAATATAATTAAAGCCCTCGCGAGAGTGTGAATCAAGTCATGCAATGCAAATAATAAGAGAAAAATACTGTCTGACAGTATTTAATGCATTATCATTTGATTATATATATAAATGTGGAAATATAGGCATCTGTTTAATGTAAAAGTATATAAAGACCGGCAAACACAACAATTTGTCGGTCAATATCTGGAGTTGAAGTAAAAGTTTTTGTCGCTAGAAATAGAAGCGCAAAAGTAAATATGAGAACGAAAAAAGTCCTCTTAACTAAATAAACAAACAAAAACAGATTTTTTGCACAATTTTGTTTCGGTGTAAACCATTTCAAGGATTAGATTGATTTTTGAGAGAATTAGCTGATTATCAGAGTATGTTTTCTACAAAAGTGGCTTTTATTATAAGTACAGAAGTAATACTTCAAACTTAGAGACACTAAATAGTAAATCAATAAATATTATTTATATATACTTTTATTTACAGTGAAATAAGTGTTTGACAGAAAGATTAAAATTCATTTAAAGAACAATATTTTAGTGTTGACAGAATTGTTAACTCAAACACTATTATTTCCCAATTCTTATTGACTATATTTTAAAGTCTAAAAGGAGTCTATTTTGCACTCTTGAAGTCCATTCGTTGAAATGCCAATCATTAGTTAGTTTAATAGTGAATCGCTTTGCGTTAAACACATTCCGAGTGACGCGATAAACATCAGTTCACATTTCTTTTTGAATAGAAAATTATTTGAAGAATTGGCATAAAAAGAAATTCTGTAAGACTTTTCTGGTGACCCTTAACTCACTCACCAATTGCTTGTACAATATTTATGTGAAGCTTAAATTCCATTCCATTTGCAAGAAAGACGATGTGATAGAAGAATGTGTTTTCTAAGTTTGTATTGAATTTATCTGTGATGAGTGAACTTCTATTTCAACGACTCTATCATTTTCTCTTTTTTCGCAGAAAAACATATTAATTTACAAAATCATAAATATCATGTTCAAAATCGTAGTTATCTCACAATATTTCAAAATAAATGTTTTGAACTTATGAATTAACTATAATTATTATGATATATCGAACAATTTATAGACTCATTTGAATCAAGTTTCAGAGAAATCAAAAATTTCACTCGTATTCCAAGAAAACTATTAGTTTGAAACAAAGCAAAAATAAGATTAAACAGAAATATTTTAAATGAATTTAATAAAGATTGATTAGTATTATATCGGAAACAGTATATAAATTATAAACATGATTCTGGATGTTTATGTAGGTTATTTCGAAACCTTCAATACGCAAAAGCATTAAATATTATTTGATTATTTTTTAAACATTTTATTAAAAGGTAATTACTGTAAGACTCACTGTATTTGAAAATGATTTTAACATGAAATAGTTTAACAAATATCGTGAAAGGCATTTAAAATAAAATAGTGAGACAGACCTCAGACCGAAATATAATGTGCTGCTTGTGATATAATTTGAACGATCAGTTCAGTAATGGTAATAGCTATAGACATAACAACATAATTGAGGTGAAGAACAGCACTCTTCGACAACAAAAATAGTAATTTAACGATTTATATAAAAAGCGAAGCAAAACGACCGATAATTAGGGGAAGTTTTCAAAATGTTAATTTCATATCTAAGCCTTTCTCAGGCTATCGCAGGAGGAAAACAAAACACTATTATTATCTTATTTATCTCTTTAAATGTAAAGCTGAAACGTTTCTCTATATCATTCAATCATTTTGAAAAAATGCTCTTCAAATGTAAATTAAATGGTGTTTAACGCTTAAAAGCGTATATTATTTAAGGGATGGGATGACTCTCTTGTTCTATTGAAGGTTAACTTCAAAAGTATGTAATATTGGAAAACGTGAACATATTTGTGTAATTTTGCACTTAAATAAGCATTTCCATTGAAAACCCCTTTCGGCGTACAATCATTTCGTTTATGATTATAAATTGACTGAACGAACACTTATAGAAACTAAACATATTTCGATAGACCAGAAAATAAATTTATTTCAAATCTTACGAATGAACGATAATTTAAAAACTAGATTATAATACTTGTAAATATTCATTGAAAATTGATATAATACTAAAATAAAACATCCAGAAAAGTTATACCACATTTATATATATTTCTCGATAAAAGAATTTTTTTATTGATTTTTGCAGTTGTAATGAATTGATGTTAACAAAGAAGTATTTATAATTGAATTTTCAGTTCAAGAACAGACTGTTTTGGTTCACTGATTTATTATGAGAAGAAAAACATTGAACTTTCAGTAAAAACCCAATAAATTGGGATATATTTATATTATATTATGAAGAGCTGACTTATTCTGATATTATTCATTTTTAGTTAATTATTTTTTCAAGTATTAGTTTTGAAATCAACTTTCAAATTAGTTACTTATAAGAAACTTTTGATATATCATTTGGTCGAAACTTTATAAGTGGATGAGATATTCTGAATAATAGCAATAGTTCGAAACGATTTTCGTGAGAAAAATCATTCCATACTTAATTAGTTAAATGTGAGAAGTCTATTGATTTTTGGAATAGTATTCATTAAATTTTATATCAAATATAATAATAAGAGGAATAAAATTCGATTTTACTTTTTCCTAGAAATCTAAAATATCAAAATAATTCCCTAAATCTTGTTTAAATTAAATGAGAATTTTATATTTAATTATAATTTAAAAGTATCAGATGCTGACTTTGTTTTAAAGAATTTCAATTAAATATGCACTCAATTATTATATACTGATTTTTGAAACTTGTTAACGTTTCTTTACTAACAGTTATCAGATTCTAGACTGTAATTAATGAAATTTTCGAGACGGAGCTCAATAGGAGATCAAACATTACCAAAAAGCCATTATTTTTGATGATTTAGTTTAAAAAAGTAAAGTTAAATTTATTTGAGAATCAGAATATTTTGAACTGGAATCCTGGCAGAACAGACCATATTAGAAACACGAGTTTTAAGAATTGACATACAATTCCATAAATGGAGATAATAAGAGATTAGTTTTGTTGAAACCGTCAGAATGAAGGGCACCGGGATTTTGGGGTGAATTATAGTTAGCAAATAGCGGGTGGTGTATAGTGTATAACATCTATAAAATATGTTTTTTGGGTGTTGTGTGACTAAGAATAAGAATAAGGAAAATAGTTTCAACTACTATCGCAAAAATACACACTAAATGACTAATTCTGTCAATTCAGTTGATATATGAATGAAAAAAGAGTAGAAGAAGGGAAAGGAGATGTGCACCAAATTTCGAAAGGCATTCCATGTTATTATACATAAATTTAGCAAATGATATACTGCAAGAAGTACTACATGTAATACATTTCCGCTCTTGTAATACATTTTCAGGTCATAAATTGGGTCATAAAAGTATCAAATCATTATTAATGTGCACATCAAGTCTTCTTTGCGAATGACTAAAAAGATAGAATTAGGCAAAACTTTTGTCACTAACCAAATATCTAAACACAAACCACTCTTGATATACATTTTTTTGCAAACTCAATACAATAATTAGCTCATAATAATTGTCAGCTTTTCTATGAATTAATCTTTGAAATTATTATTCATAAGCATAACCAGTAATTTGTACATTTCAAACATTTTGTTATTAATTTATATATGAGTTGATATTATTTTATGTTATTTCAAAAATTTTATCATTAAAATAAGGTCAGCAAAATTGATAGCATTTTAAGAAATTTGAAATAAAAGTTTACACTAAATTATGAATATGTCATCATTTGCAAGCATTAATACGAGTTTGTTTTTTACAGTCACAGAATTAGAATGTTATATAAATAACATTCTGAGAGAAGAAGCGGACACATCAACTATAAATCAAAGTAATTTTAATCTGTTTTTATGAATATTAAGTGAGGTAATAAATATGCTGAAAACTATATGAATATGAAGAGTAACAGAAATGAGATATTTTTGTAATCAAAACTTTAATAACCAATGAATTTGGCAAATATATGATGATTGTTTGACGCGAAGCAGTCTAATGAGTGCCCGTACATATGTATTACAAATATTTAAATATTATTCATTATTTGTATATCAGATAAAGTCACAGATATTCAACTCAATAGTCATTTTGATAAGACTTATCAT
>JAQFXV010000257.1:0-27640 GCA_034694065.1 Camisia spinifer
TTGACCAGAACTTGACCAGAACTTGACCAGTTGACGGCAAAATAATATGAATTTAGTGTTTGAGCAAATGCGCTCCACGCGTTAATGATCTATCCCTAACAACCTTAATTAGAAGAATTATTGGTAATGCTGTTAATTATGATTGTATGGGTTTTAGAAACTAATTTCCACTATTTTAGGCAAAGTAAGGGATAGATCACTAACGCGTGGAGTGCGTTCTGACCGAACACTAACCAATTGAAAGTGTTATTATTTAGCCGATAACTAGTCAAGTTCGGGTTAAGTTCAGTATTATTCTTCCTCAATCCAACTATTTATGAAAGTTGGTGTCAATGTTATGGTGTTGTGTGAATCTAAATACACCAATTCATAGGATTCACCCTTTTTCTTAAGTTTCAAATTTACAAAACATTTCACTATTCTATTCACTTTAATAAGATTCAACATTTTTTATTCATTTATTTAATGATATTTTTGCAAATTCAGTTGAATTTCTAATCAACTTATTATGTTTCACAATAATTTATAAATATTAATGTGAAGTTTACAGAAAATTGAGTTCATAATAATAATAAACCTATTTTATGCATATGAAATGAACGTTAATGAACTTATTTAAACAATTGATGTCATTAATAATTTATGATTAACACGTTTTTCATCATAATTTATTGATCAATAACTGAAAATTAGGTCTCAATAGAGTATCAAATGATAACTATATCCCGTATTAGGAAATCATGTTTTTCTCAAAAGTTTTTCGAATCAATTTTTTTGTAATATTAAAAACTTAGTTTCATTCAATTTACTGAGTCATTATGTTATGAAATTATTTTTGATCATTCATTCAAAAAGTTTTATTGATCTGTGCATTGATTATTCGCAGCTTTGCTATGTGTTAATTATATAAATTCATTGGTTTTATTTGAATTTTTCTTTGATTCGGAATTCAATTTAATTCAATATCTTTTTATAGATTGAAAGTTGAAATCGAAAATATGGTTAAAACTTTTTCTAAGTATTAAACGGATTGCGATCAAAGGCGAGTGAAAGTTATTTAAATATTAAAACTTGAAAGACTAATCATTATAATGAACAAACTATTTGATTAGTTGATAACTATATAAAAAGCAATCAATTTTATCATTTGACTGATTGCTAGCTTTTAATAGTTGAACTGAAAAATGAGATAATTTTATTTGAATAGCAATAAACTAATCTTTTAGTTACTAAAAAAGTCTTAATTCTATTCATATAACTTTAACGCCACTGGTTTTTTATTTTTGGTACGTCACTCACATCAGGCATATCTTTTACGGCACAAAATTGATTGTTTGGCACATTTCTTGATTAAAATTTTCTGAAATTTGTAATGAAAGCTCTTATTATGTTATAGTATATGTGCCTTAGTATCAAATTTTTGTTGATAGATATTTCGATTATAAAATTGAGTGTTTTCATTAGTTTAGAATATTTTAGTCAAACTTTTTCCAATAACAAGTCTGTTTCTTCACTAGTTTTTCAATTATTTAATCCGGTTTCTAACTTATAGTCCCGAGAATTTATTTTCAACTAATTCTTAGCCAGTCATTGATTTTTAGAAAGTTATTTCAATAAAACTCGTTTTCTGTCTGTTTTGTGAACTTTAATCCTGTGATCAAAATAGTGTAAAAGAGTAACAACCGTTACATTGAACTCAATCTAACTGTGAATTTCCTAAACTTCAATATTGATTTTGGAATTTGTGGAAGTTTAGGTCTGAAAAACCAATCTGTCAACAACTTTATTGAACATTCAATTTTTCATTCTGTAAGTCTTTTAGTAATTTTAATTTTTATTGGATTTTTTTGTTTTCAAAAATTGTCATTTAATTAATGGTCAAATCGAACAAAACATTATTTGATTGATAAGCTTTTGATAAGCTTTTGATTTCATTTCCTATTTGCTAAAAATACTGTTAGTTTTTATTCAAGTGTCATATAATGTTCATTTAATTATTTAACATTTTATATTTTCAGGCCTAGTAATGGTTATGCAATTCAATTGTCCGAACATTTTAATACTCCTTCTCATTAAAATCATTTTAGTTTCAGGTAATTAATTAACAAAAAACATTTCTCAACTTATAACTTAAGGAATGATATAATAGGGTTCACCTTATTATGGTTTTTCAAATTAAAAACTGTATCTATTGTTCACTAAATAAATAAATCGATTAAATTAATGTTTAAATTAAGGCTTAAATACAAATAATTAATGACTAATAGTTTAACAAATGTGTGAACTAATGATTAAGCTATAGTTTTCAAGTCTATTTACCATTGATTTGTGCCTTAATTTTCATTTAATTGATAAAAACCGAAGTTTTTCTTCAGGTTTAAGAATTTTTGAATATAGAGTTTTGAATTCATTTCACTATAATAAGATTCCCCTATTATATCATTCCTTAAGTTAATTGCTATAAAAGTACTTTATTTTTAAAATAAATGAACGTTTATTTAAGCTCATATAAGATATATATTATCTTAATTGTAATAATTATTATTTACCTTGAATTTTATGATCCTTTCTTTTGATTGTTTTATTCTCTTTTAACAAATTGAATGAATAATTGTAAACCTTATACTTAAATAGATTTAATAAATAATACGAACGCTTCGTATGAAATCGAAATCTCTAAACAAGACCTTAGTATTAAAATCAATGAAAAGACAAATTTAACTCTAACTCTCAAGTATTTATAACTTTTTTTATGTTTATGTAATACTGATAATAAAAATATAAAAGTAACTTAAGTTAAAAAAATTTATTTGAAAGCAATACAGCGAATGTGACTTTTGGTATCAAATTTTCGTGTAATGATAACTTAGATAGTTTTGATTGGAATTCAAATAAAACTGGATGTCATGTAATCAAAGGCTTAGAAGACATTTATTTTATAAACGAAAATGAGAAAAGTATTGATATAGAAATAGTTGGTGCAGAACCCGGTCGTCAAACACTTATCACTCACGTCAACAATAACTATACAAAGTTAGAGAAATTAACAAATTTGATAGACATTTAAACTTAAAACAAAAACTTATTAAAACTTAAAACTAATTCTCAGAACTAAAGACGCTTTCACTCGAATAAATGTGGGCCGAAATAAAGCAATAGATGTAATAAGTTTAGTGATAGGATGGCTATACTTTACAGCCTGGTCAGTATCTTTTTACCCACAAATTTGGATTAACTTCAAGAGAAAAAGTGTCGTCGGATTAAACTTTGATTATATTGGACTCAATATAACGGGATTTCTCTGTTATTCAATATTCAATGTCTGTCTTTACTTTTCGCCTTATATTCAATCACAATTTGAAGAGACGAACCCCAGAAGTCAAATACCAGGTATGGATTGATAATTGAATTCTCAATAAATTTACTAAAAATTCAATTGATTTCAGTTGAGTTGAATGATGTGGTCTTCGCATTACACGCAGTATTCGCGACACTTATTGTGATCTTTCAATGTATTATATATGAAGTGTGTTTTTGACTCTTTGAATTAGTTTAAAAAATTAATTAAACTATTTATGGTTTGTTTTTAGAGAGAAAATCAAACAATTTCCTTAATAGCCAAAGCATTTCTAGTCATCGCATGGACTGCGGCCGCAATAATCGCAATAATAGTGCCGACAACTAATTGGATGAATTGGTTGTCGTATTTATACTTTTTCTCATACGTTAAACTCACGATTACTATAATTAAATACATTCCACAGGTATATAAACAGGATTTTACGATTGAATTATGTTTTAATGATTGAATTTAACCATTAATTTGTTGATTGAAGGCGTGGTATAATTATAGAAGACAATCGACAGTTGGATGGAGTATTGGAAACATATTACTTGACTTCACGGGTGGATCGCTCAGTATTTTGCAAATGTTTTTATTGTCTTATAATTATGGTATCATTCATTTGCAATTCAACTTTAATAATAGTAGAATTGATTCATTTCTTATGCTTTTTAGATGACTGGTTATCGATATTCAAAAACTTTACAAAGTTTGGTCTCGGAATGGTTTCAATACTATTCGATATTCTGTTTATTGTTCAACATTATGTTCTCTATCGAAACGCTTCTGATTCAGAGAATACAAGTCTCACAAATACCTCCAATAGAGTATGTGATAAAAAAGAAGGAATAATCAAAATGTAATACTAATACACATTTTGAAACAGAAATTATTAATTTTTACATTCCATAAGAAAACAAAAAGTATTTATTTGTAATATTTTACTCATTAATCAAGTATTTTAACAATTATTTATTAAGAATAACTTGTTTTGATTTTAATTTTATTTATTAGTTGAGGACAAACAATGCATGTTTATTATGATATTTTAATTTATAATAAATTTTTGTTTTTGTTTGAGTTGTTTCTAAATTAAATTAAATTTTATTACAGAATTCATCTTCAGATTTGGTATCTATTGAAAGAGATTAACAATTATTGATGAATATGATGTCTCACATTTTGAAATCACTTATTTTCGACTGTGATATAAAGATAGGAATGACTTTATAATTAAGATCATATATCAGTCAAACTATAATTTAAGTTATTCTATGGTTTAACACTTTTTTCATAAAGAATGCAAAAACATTTATTTCATCAAAAAATGTTATTTTTAGGTAAAAGCCATTCTTTTAATGAAGTGTCGAGTGTTTTAAAGCTAAGTTTTATTACAAAAATGAAAATAATCGCTCCATTTTTGAAATACTTTATATACTTTTTATAATAACAAAAGTTTATACATTTTTGAAACCTTATAGTTTTTATTAAATTTAACCTCAAATCATATATTGTTATTATGAATGAATGATTATAGCATTTATTGTGCGAATTTATTTTAAATTTAAATTGAATTCTGAATTATCTTTTATTGTCAAAGATTAAGATCAAAACCATATATCTATGGCAGCATTGAATGAGTTCTCTTTTATCTTTTTATTCTAAGTTCACATTAAAATCAATACTGTTTTATAAATTAAAATTCCTTCAAAATAATACAGAAGTTTTGGAATTTTGATTTCATTTTTGTGTATGAATTGTAAACATAATCATTCGCACTGGATCTGAAAGAATTCAAATCTCAAATAATGTTGAACTCAAATTATGTGCTACTGTTTGAAAATGATTCAAAAAGAATTTTCATCAAAAACCTCACATAATTCGAGGTTTAAATAAATATTTATAGTATTCATGTATTTTGTTAACTATTTTAATAAATTATTAGTAACTAAAGTATTGCAAACGAACAAAATATTATTAACACATTATTAGTCAACTTAAATATATTGGTGTTTTTTGTTGCAAAAATTTATACAAAAAAGAGTTTTCAAAACACAGAATTATTTTTAATTATATTTTTGAAATAAACTGTAAAAAATTGAAATGAAATCTTATACCAAAAACGAAACTGATTATAATTTTTGGAAATAATAGAATTAAATTCGGTAATAATTACAAAATTTTTATAAATGAAATAAAAGGAACACAAGTTCTCAGAGAAATGCAATATTAGTTATTATTATAATCTAATATTAATCTAATATTAATCTTCAATTTAATTAACATTCAAGGAATTGATTGATTTTTTTCAATATCAATTTTTTGTGGCAATTTTTCTGCCTCTGCCTGTAATTCTTGATAACTCGGAGGCTTATCATCGATAACCAATTTAATGGGTTCGTCATAAAGACAAAGGTATTTGAGATCACTTCCCATTCCGACCTATCATCACAACAATAATTAATTTAAACTCAATCGAAACGAGAATAGAGAATATATTTATGAATTGATAGTAAGTTATTGAATACCCGTCTTCTGATATGCTGTTCGGGTGCGGTTGCAGTTGTGGCGCAACAAATCCAGGCGAGAACAAAGATGGCTAAGAATAAGACAGAGGCCAATACCCAACGCGGGACACCTGATTGATAGCCAAAACAATTACTCCAACTGTTTTGATTCTGTCGCGAATGATGTACTAGTAATGGATTCTCATGAGTCCAAATGGAAACGTCTAATTTGGGTCTTGTATTGTCAGTTGTTGTGCGTTCTTCACTACCAGTCACTGATTCGCTGTCGTATTCTATAACACATAAATATATATAAATGAGAATTGAGTCGAGGAATTCTTGACAACTTTTTTCTATAGTTTTTTTGTTCAACACTACTTATAATTTGAGTCCAGACGGAAATAAGTCATTTTATATAGAGATATAAATTATAGTTTATTTCTTTTTTGATTATCTTATTTTATTCTGCGTTTGTCTACACATACATTGTTTGCTTATTTGGATTCGAGGTTTAGATAATTTATTTAATGCTCATTCTTTGGAATGAAAATTCTATCAGACTTTTATTTTAATGTTATTTACATTATTCTCAGCATTATTTCAATTCAAAAGAGAATTGGATTGAATATAAGAGAACATTAAAGAAAAGTTTGAGAAATGTATGTCTTATACATACTAACAATGATTTCTTGAACTGAAACAACGCAAAGATAAATAGTCTTCTATTGCGATCGTGTAGTGAATAGAATCTAAAAAATCCATTTAGGATTATATACATGAGAATAGTATGATAACTGTTCGCTATATCCTCTCAAACGTGCAAAAACAAAGTGCAACTCAAACTAACTCGAGTGCAATCAATAAGAGAAAAAGTTACATAACAAGTATTTCATGTGTGAGACAAAACACGGAGAAAGAGACGCAAGAGAACTCTCAAACTTAGTATATCTCTAATTGCGCTCAAAAGGATCAAAAGTGACTAAAACTAAACTCTTAAGAAGAATCGCAATAGAAGTAAAGCTTAGTATAAGAAAAATATTAATGCCTTTCAAAAAAAATATATAATATCCTGAGATTTATATTATCAGAAGATATTTGGATTTAGAGTTACCGTTAGATTGCATTAATTCTGGATATTGATGAACGACTACTTCTGGCTCTGATTGGACGACAACTATTTTACTTTCGCCATCACTATTACGACTCAGATATATAGACATTGATGAGTGTTCGACAATCATTGAGCCTCTGTTTACCATTGATTGGAATAAAGATTGAATCATATGGAATGGAGATATGAATAATTGATTATCTTTAGAATCATTGATCACATCTTCGGTCTTTTCAGTGTCTTCTTTATTGAATTGCACTTTAACTGTATTATTACATCCAATACAACAGGCGTAGTATTCGGTCTCTTTATAAGTTCGCGAACACGCTATTTATTTGATAAATAAATTATAATTAGTTAGTGATATATTATGTGACAAAATTTGACTTTAAGGCTAAATTCATTATTTTAATCGTGTAATAACATGAAAACTACTAGTTTTATATCAATTTTGTTAAATAAGTCGTGAATAGAGACCAAAACGCAATTACTGGAAGTGATGTCAAAATATATTGTGAGTCAAGCCATGACTTGAACTATAAATTCATATTTTCATAACTAAAATGATTGAAATTATGTCTTTGTAATGCATTATGATATAAAAGCTTAATATAAATTGAGAAATGCGAGTGAATTGAGCGCAAAAAACAGCGCTTTATAAGAGTGAAATCAATCAAATTTAGTGTTAGTGTTCAGTCATTCATCATAAACAATACATTGAATGCATTCATCAATTCATGTCATGAAAACTGAATGCACCTCAAGAACAGTGATCCCTATTTATTACAATACTATAACTCGACACAAGTGACCAAAATATATTGATAGCGAAATTGAAACCAAGATTCAAACGAAACACTCAAATAGTAGAATAAAAAAGAATTTCTTCGATCCGACAGTTATACAAACGTTCATAACTTATAATCATAATATTTTTATAACATTTTCCAAAGTAATCAATAGTGACATAAGAGATATAATTTGTTTTATTTGATTAAGTTATGAATTATTCATATCTGAAAACAGAAATTTATATTTATGGCTCATATTTCAAAAACCCTATTAATTAATTTTAACAATAAGTTTCAAAAACTTGATGTAATTTTTTTCAATTTTTATTCTGAAATTTTCTTAACAGAGACGAAGAGAACAGACTTTACCACAAAATGAACAAATATATTGAGTGTTACATTTTGTTATTGAGAATCAATTTCTGCGTTATGAGTCAGTATTGAAACATAATAATGATATTCTTTTGATTGCTATGAAATTGTATTTATTAATGCGTATCATGACTTATACGACTATTATTATTATCATTATTATTATTATTCTTACAATAAAAATATAGGAAAAATCAATTTGGAATCAAATGCTCGCAAAATGTCTTATAAATCGATATAAGTTTTTGGAAAAGGATTTCATTACAATAATTCAATTAACAATAATTTGATTAATCCTATAACTAATGATATAAATAGATTCAAAAGTCATTATCAATTTGTGTCTAATATTAATTCAAGTAATTATCTAATTATTATTGTTAAGAAAAGAAAATTAGTTTCATTTCCTTGTTTTGAGGTTTTTCTACTCTTCAAACTAAATAATTCTTTTAAAGCTTTATCAGATAATTGGCAGTAATTCATGATAGATGTAGAGAACAGTTCAAACTTAGCAAGAATTCAGTTTTTATTCCTTCAAATCTCAATTCATTATAACTTTATTTTAAAAATTATTAGATTTAACACAGCATGTATTTTAGTACAAATTCTTACTTAAGATATAGTCTCAGAAGTTTTTTTAATGATTGTGAAAATGGAATTTTTACAAAAACTAATTGAAACTATCATTTTATAAAATGTACGTTAATTCATAGCAATGAAAAAGCAGAGAAAAAATATTATTTCTCAAAACCAGAATTTGAAAAAATCAAAGATTGACTTTATTTAATCCATGACTAATTAAGTAATTGATGGACAGATAAATATCAATAAAAGGTGAGATAACGTTTATTAGATAAACATTTTGAGTGTCAATAATGTCTGACTAATGTGTTTGAAACGTTGAGATTTGAAAAGCTCAGGGAATCGCAAACCATTAGTTCATTAATTGAGAAGCGCTCGTACTTTGGTTGAGAGCATTAATCAAAGAAATGTTAACAGAAATCTTGTCCAGAAAAATGTTAACCTAATAGCATATAGTCTATAGTTGAAGAAGAGATTCTTTTTCAACTCACTAATCAGCAGAGAATCTTTCTCTGATACTATCGAGAAGAAAATCAATGTCTTTCCTATTGTTATACACTTTAGTTTGTTTCGACACTATTTCAATAGATATTAATGAAAGTGATTCGCTGTTCAATCATTCGATAACATTCACGTCTATAAAGAGCTCAAATTGAGTGTAAGTAAAATGAATAGCAATTAACTGAATTTCAATTGAGTTTAATTTACATAAAATAAGAATAAATGTTAGTTAAAATGCAGGAATAAAGCAAAACTCGAATGAAAAACATTCTAATTTCCTGATTAGAGCTCATATATGGATAAAATTCAAAAAAGTCTAAGAGAAGAAAGCGTTTCACTTCCTTATAAGCTAAAGAAATTGCATTCCTTTGGATCGAATCTATCTGAATAAGGATTTGGTTTTAGTGCGAATGGTATTGACTGTGGATTCTGTCTCTGTTAGGTTTACCGCTGAGTTGAGTCATACAATAGTTTTTATATGAAGACATAAATGATCTTTTTTTCCTCTATTTTGTTGGCGCAACACAATTATTGATCAAATGGAGCACAACTTTCCTAACGATAACTTTACATTTTGATCCAATGTCTTATCGTTAGAACACTTTCTCTCAATCATCATAAGCTACTTGAGTGTCAAAACTTTAGTTATAGTTTGACGAAGAGTTAGTCTTCAACTTTTATAACTCTTTATAAAGATAATAACGTTGACTCTAAAAGAGAGCAAAAATGAATTCCAAATAAACAAAATTCGTTGACATGAAAATAATGTTCAAACCTCTACTCATTTTGTTTTGTCCGTCATATGAAAGAAAATATTTTCTAAAAAAACTTTTGAACTTTATTATTGAAAGAAATTATTTTTCAAAGTTATAGTGATTGAGAAGTTAAGTGAAGTTTAAATTATATTTGAATTGAGCCAACTATTAACAGTTGAGTACACTCGAAAAGCTTTATGATTTCGAGATCAGAATTTCTGATAGATATTGAATTTAGAACTTTTGCCGCTTTTGAGATCTAATCGCGAAACTAGTACTACAATCGAAAAATATTGTATTATATTCTACTGTAGATCAGAATTCAAAATATGTTCTCAAATTGCCAAAATTTACTCTATTTATTCTGCTTAATATCTATAGAATTATTTGAAAGCACGTCCGATCAAATACATTTTCAGTTTATAGCTTTTTTAGAACAAAAACACTTTTTCAACTTCAAAGTGAGCTTCAATTATAACAATTCCTCTCTATTTCAACATAATTGGATTAAACCCAACATTCTTTTCTTCTACTCTCAATTTGATAATTGCATCAAATATCGAAAATAGCAATTAATTGAATAATGAGTAAATATGTTTCACAAATTATCCTCATTGTTATCAATCTGAAGTCAGTTTAAGCGAAGGCTTATCAAGTTTTTTGGGCATCACTAATAAATTAGAATTAATTTTGAAGACATCAGTAGAGGTTCATCTCTTTTATCATTATAGTAATAAAGATTACGCTATTTATGAAAATAATAATTCTTTTCATATTGAGATCAAATTTATCGCATTCAATCAATTAATATATGATTCAAATATATAGTTAATAATTATAATCCATATAAGGAGTAAACCTTAAAAACTTGTTTCATTCAAATATCATCAGTTATAATAATGTTTAAAAATAGGGATTCGATTAAACAGTTGAAAAATTTGTTTAATTAGTTATAACTCATTTCAAATATGAATATCAT
Organism: Camisia spinifer; assembly: GCA_034694065.1. NCBI lineage: Eukaryota > Metazoa > Arthropoda > Arachnida > Sarcoptiformes > Camisiidae > Camisia > Camisia spinifer. The sequence goes on from JAQFXV010000257.1 coordinate 10,942, forward strand.
TCTTAATAAACGTGATCTAACTTTAAATTAAGTATAATTAAAAATCTCTATTCATTAATATATTAATAATTTCAAAGCCTTGTTATCCTCAACAATAAATTTTCTATTTCAAGATTTAAACAATTTATTTAATAGCACTGTATCTCAAATTCACGAATCATATGATATAATGTATAAAATATTTATACCTTTTGAATGACTGAATATTTACATCACACAAATTAAATGACAAATTTGTATCTGTTTAATGATCGTAAATAAAGTTATTCTGTCAACGAAACTAATTATATATTCGAGCTCTTAATAATCCTCATCAGGAATTTTGTTTCGGCTTTTGAGAAGATAATAAATATAATTATTTTGTGTCTTTGATAGAAAGAAAAACATTGAGAGGGAAGGCATCAAAAGTTAACAGAAATAGCGTTTGAAGTTTGGATTGCTATTCAAACTATAGGATTGAACAAAACTGAAATTGAAGTTAGTATTGAGTTTGTATTCAACAGGACCTCAAACGGATCGTTGACCTTAAAAGGCTATCAAATTGATTAATAGCTATGAATTTGTGAATTTGTTTGCATAAAAAACTTTTTCATACAATAGTATTGACTTTTGAATGGGTGCGGACAACAAATAGCAAAAGTCCAGCAAATTATTCCTCTAAAAGAGTGTCTCTTATTATGGATATTATTGATCATTGCTTTTCATGGTATCTTTTCTTTCTTTGTAAACTAAAAGCCTTCTGACGTCTGAAATATAATGATCTGTTTTATAACTAACTAAAACTCCAATGAAAGAGTCGACAAAAATTCCATTAAATTGTAATGTCATGAGAATTGGTTTGAATAGCTTCTCATTTGAGAAATATAGTGTTTTAATGAATGTTTTGGTAGAGAAATAAAAGTAATTTGAGAAAATAGTTGATAAAGAAAACATTGATAGCAATACAGAATCTATCGAACGATATCTCAAAAGAGAATTCCAATAGAATCTTACGATTCAGTTGAGTGTAATTTTTTGAAAGAATCTTCAAAATCAGCGAAGAATAAAAATTCAAATTTGAAAGTTAAAATGAGGACTTTTGCTATCAATCGGATGGTAATATTGGGTACTATTTTGCTTCTCGAAAAACTTGTCATTTATAAATCGATAAGAATAGAAATTTTGATTTTTGAACATTTTTCTCAAATAATCGATTATATATTTGAAAAGAAAGTTTGTTAGTCGAGTAATTTTTAAAGATTGATATTCTGTATAAACATAATATATTAAGCTATCAGTTAAGCGAATAATTAAGTTGAAAATACGCAAAGATTTTACTGTATTATGAATGGCATTATTATTGTAATAAACTTAATATTTTTATCGATTTTTTTTAAAGTATGCATTATTTCGGAGAAAAATAAATCAAAGAACACATTACTGAAGACTTGTGTTTAGATTCTTTACTAACTGGGGAACTAAACATCTGCTTTGATATCGAACTTTAGTTAAGTTTAGAAAAGCTTAACTTTAATCAGTTATTAATTACCGGCTCTTTTGGGAAAAAATTCTGTTATCAAAATTTCATTTTACAAATATAAGTTTCAACTCAAATTCACTTTAAATTAGTTCAGAAATCGATAACTCGAAGCCTTGAAGATAGAATTCAAGTCAAATTCTTGTATGTCATGAATTTAAAGAGAATAAAATTGTGAAATTAGAGCAATGTTCGAGTCATTAAAATAAAAGCTGATTTCGTTTCAAACTAATGACATAATCGATTGAATATTAACAAGAAATTTATGATAATTTCCTTGCAATTAATTATTAAAATTCTTATCAATTTGTTTTCCAAGAAAATCGAAAGCAATTTTTTGAATCCTAATCGTATAGTTTTTCAATAGCTTTGTTTTGTTATTTCAAAAAATAAGTCAATATTTTGGAGACTTTTCTTTTTCAACTAAAATATTATAGAATTTTCTTCAAAATTATAATCAATTTTTTGGAGAGCATTCGCATAACAACAGTTTATTTGTTTATAATTCAAAGTGAAAACAATTGCATTTATTTTAAACGGATTTTAAAGAGCAAACTAAATGCGTATTTCCTCTAAAAAAGTGGCAAAACAATGAAAATGATAAATAATGCTTACGATGAGAACACATCTGAAAATGAACGATAAGTGATAGAAAAATGAGTGCAAAACAAAAAAGGGTAATAATAATGGAATTGCGGTAAAAACAGTTTTTGGCATCAAATAAAATATGTTATGAACAGAACTGGCTATAAATTATCAAAACATTACTACAAATGTGAAGGCTATTAAAGCAGAAAAACTAGTTATAAGTCTAACAGTAAAAAACAAATTTATTAGTCATTCATTTGAAATGACATCAAAATATCTTAAGTTTTTAGATTAAATGATCGGTAAATAAAATGAAAAGACATACCATTTAGACATTTAGTTCTCGTATTATTGAGTTTAGAATCAGTTCCAGTGGTTAGAAGTGATAATACATAGAAACGACATCCTCTGTAACACGCATTCAAATGTTCGGACTATAAAAATATTAAAAATAACTTTCATCTTATGTGGGATTTGATGAACAAATGAAATAAATATAAGATATAATTGTATTGAGACATACAATAAGATTGAAAATTGAGATACAATTGAAATGAAAGTAACATTAATACAAAAAAGTGATTGCAATGAAAATAGTAATCGTTATAAACTATTGAAATGACAATTAAGTGAAAGAGTACTTACTTGTGGATAAGTATGTAAAGTATAGGTTTTACTACATGTCTGATAACAAGTTTCTGAATCTGATGGTGTAGTACTTGTTGTGGATGTAGTTGTGGTCACTTCTCTTGTTGTGCTCAACACTAAATCACTTTTTATTAACAATAATATCAATGAACTAAATATTAATTTAAGACTCATTTCTCTTATTATAATAATTATTTATAAACAAAACATATGAACAAAATTTGTTTTGTTTTTCTTCTATCGATATATTATAGTAGAAAAAGAGATCGCTTTTAGAGATTGAGATAAAATATAACACTTGTGTTAACCATTCGTTGGCTTTTTTACAAATGCTAAACAATACCAATACTACTATTATAGAGAGAAAGGCAGGACTTAAAGGCCTTCAATTGTTTGCATTGTTTCTATAGAGACATGACTGGGAATGTTTCTGTTATAAAATACAGTCAAAGTGAAATATAGTGACAATAATATGACACTATAGACAGCATTTTACTTATTTTAACACTAATTCATATGAGTCCAGTATAATAGCTAATCAAAAGTAGTGTTCAAAATGAATATTTTGAATTTAGTTTTTATGATATCGTTTTGAACTGTTACTGAATATCGATATATCGAAAAATGTGCTAAATTAGACTATTAGTTCTAAAAATTAATGAAAAAGGGCTTAACTATAGCTGAATTACCCATTGGTGTTGAGCCCTTCTCCTCAAGCCATATAATATTGATTTAACTGTTGCGGTAATATATATAAAACTTTTTTTAAGCTAAAGTTAATAACTGAAACTTTTTATTAGTAAATTTATTCTCAAATTTAATTAACAATTATAACAATTTTACATTAAAACTAATTTAAATAGTTTGTAATTTTAAAAAAATGGATTTTCAATTGAACCATAACTTATTTTTTAAACAGAAACCAATTCAATAAGAATCACAGTTTTATGTCTTTTTAATGAAGTTCAAAAGTTCATCAGTTATTCATTATATTTATGTTTTAAGATTGAGAGAAATACTAATTGCATATTAATATTCATATTCAAAAATATAACTCAACTCAGCCTTTATATGCTTTGTTTATTAGGCACTCATTTATGTCATTCAATTTTGATCTCTTAATGATTGACAAAAACGGCAGTATTTTTAAAAAATGATTGACACAAAAGTGTTCAAAAAAGTTGTTTTTAAGTTCATTTGAAAAATTCATGAAATACTGTAAAACAACAACCATTTTCATGAGTTACGAATCGAGATCAAAATGATGTGAATAATAGATTTCTAATAAAATAGAAAACAATTAAAGATTGAAGACTAGGAGAAGAGTTAATATCAAAGTATGAATTACTGGGTCTCGTCTTCCCATCTTCGAGATAAAAAGCGTCGATAAATGATTGTTACATAAATAGCAAGCAATAAAACTACAAAAATATCATCAAGTAATCCGAAAAGTCCAAAGACAGCCTCTGGTATCATATCTAAAGGTGATATCAAGTACATAATCGCCGCCACAAAACATAATACAATACGAATCCTAAACATATACATAAGTCCACCGACAGTAAAAAATTCAGACGTTAAGTGACGTAAAAGTGTTGGTAAATCATAGATATAGTCCAACCACTAATAGGGGAAAAAGAGATAATCATTATATGAAATGTTAAGTAACAGATGTCGAAGATCTAAAAAATGTGTTAAAGAGTAATACCGGTCGCGGTTCGCCTGAAAATCTTCGATTATAGTCATTGACGTCATGTAATATTCTTGTCCTTTCGTTAGGCTCTTCGTCAGCGACTCTTATATTTGGTGGAAAACATTGTAATAAAACATTGACCTGTTGTCGACAAACAGGACACTTAACAGGTCCACCTCTCCATTGTCCGTGTCTCCAATACACTATTATGCATTGAGCTATTTATATATCAATTTTCATTATTGCAAACATTACTTCAATCTTTTTTCAATCAGTTTTTAGTCTATCAAAACTTTACAACTTCTTTACAACTTATCAATTAAACAAAAACCTATTCTTTATCTTAACGAAACAGATAAGTCATCAATCTCTTCAATAAGCATTCATCAAATATGACGTCAGTTATTAAAAATATATAAATAATTAGATAAGAATAGATTTTAACTTATATTAAAGGATCTTAAAGTGTTTGCATTTAAAGGGCAGACATAAGTCTTCTTATTTAGAGATAAACGAAAATCAAAGTCCAGTATTGAATCGTAATCTGATTATAGTTAATATCTTTTATACATTAGATCTATAATTAGAAATAAGAGCATAGATAGAAAATTACAGACTTTTTTCACTTATTTCAAGAACATCTCTGAACGGCAAATACTTTTTCATCGTTATAATAATCAATTGAATCATAATTAAAACTCAAAAATCACTCAAAAAATAGAGATTTTTTGTATAAAACTAAACAAAAATAAGAAATTAGTTCAAAGTTAATGCTTATTAAACAAAAATCAAATTAATTACGGAAAAGTATCAGAAAGTTAAAGAATAAATATCTAAAAACTGATGATAAGGTTGAGATGATATCAAAAGATAATCAGTTTTATGAGCGATAGAAAGAACTTATTTAAGAAATTGAAAAGAAAAAAATTATAACTTAGAATTTTTAAAAAAATAATAATAATAAAAAATAATTGTTAACCACAGAAGAGATGACCACAATTGGTCTCAATTGGAAATCGGGGTTCATTCAAACAGACGGGACAGTGATTATCCATTCCGTAATGTTGAGAATTTATTAAATTAATATTATTTTCATTTTCAACAACTGTAGAATTATTTTGAATAAAGCGATCAGAATATAATTGAGATAATTGTTGTCTCGTTTCGTTCACTGCATTCACATTTGACGGATGAATACGATTCTCATAAACACTTTTACACCTGTAATAATCAAATAGTAATACAATTAAAGTCATAAAAAATCCTAAACTTATTGCGAGTTAATATCGAGAAAAGTTTGAATCAAAAGTAAATAATCATTGACTTAAAAGTTATGATTAGATAAAAAGAGAGACTAAGAATGAAATGATTATCAACTAATAGATAATTGAAACAATTTGTTGCCTTTTAATGAATATGAATAATGAAACGACTGTAATAGCGATGAAAGTAGTGGTGAACAAAACAACTTCGTTTCCAAACCCTTCAATCAATTGACTCTCACTTAAGATCATTGGTTAACTATTATTTACAATTTTATTAATATTTATTAATAGTTTCTATTATTAATTTTCATGTTTACTATTGCTAAATAATTAAAATTTTCAGCATTATTAACAATTTCGATTATCAATTATTTTATTAATATCATTAAATTACTTATCATGTAATTTAATGCCTAAAACAGTTAATAATATTTCAAATATGAAATTAAAGTGATATCAGCGGTAAACATATTTCAACAATTTTACTAAATATGACGTGTTATGACTCTTATCAACAGTAATTACGTTATCATTTAATTTTCATATTTTTAAACTAGTTTTATTACAGTATTTTAAGAAAATAATCCATTTTTATAAATTAATTATCAGAAAATAAATTATTAATCAAATTCATTTTGAATCGATTCTGTTTGCATTTTATGTAATAATGAACTTTATAGAAAATTAGTTTTAATTGTTTATGACATGATTGATATGATAACATATATGATTGACATATTTTATTGATTAATTTAAAATCGTTAATATCATATTTAATACAACGTGTGCTCCATCTCTATATCATATGTGTCAACACTTAAGGCCAAATAGTATTTATAGTATTGAAAAGGATTGAATGAAAACCAAATACACTCTCATTACTTATAACCAAAACAATAAATATCAATAAAAACAAGACAAATGTGTCATTCAAAGTATAATTAAATAAATAAAAATAATTGAAAGTTAAATTAATGCTCATTTATTTTAAAGAAAAAATTCATAAAAAATGAATTATAATAATAAATAAAATAATATTTTAATTGAAAAAGTGTTAAAACAGAAATCAATTGATTGATGAGTGAAATAATCAATATTTAAATAAAGAGTGAATAGAAATATTGATTATAATTCGTGGTAATAATGGCAGTCCATTCCTCCGCATCTATTGGTTCATCAGTTAATCAAACAAAACGTAAAGAGATTTATAAATATGAAGCGCAATGGACTGTATATTCAATGAATTGGTCCGTAAGACCTGATAAACGATTTAGACTCGCTTTGGGATCATTTATTGAAGAATATAATAATAAAGTAATACTTTTCCTAATAATTATCACATACTTTTATCCACAATCACTTCTTTTAATTTACTTTTTATTATCACTTCTTTTAAGTCAAAACTTTTTCTTCACTTTCACTGATCATTCATTTAATACTTTCACTAAATATTTTCAGTCCTTTAAATCATTTTAGATTAAGATTTTTCGAACCATTATTTTAAGATTTAATTGATTTAGAAATGAGTTCAACAATTAGTGATAATACTATTGATTATATAATTATTGTGACTTTTTTCATATTTTCTATGAAGTGTTTTAATGTGTTTTCCATTAAATGTCATTACGATTATGATTTGTTTATTGAATTGATGTTTATTTGATATATAAAAATAGGTACAAATCGTAGCATTAGATGAAGAGTCGTCCGAATTCTTTGCCAAATCGACTTTCGATCATCCGTATCCGACCACTAAAATTATGTGGATTCCAGACGCTAAGGGTTTGTTTCCTGACTTATTGGCCACAAGTGGTGACTATTTAAGGGTCTGGAGAGCTGGCGATACAGAAACCAGACTTGAATGTCTACTTAACAATGTATTTATTAATTTACTCTTTATTAGCTTTCTATAAATTGTTTCGATATTCAATTATTGATGAATTATTTTTTTGTTAAATAGAATAAAAATTCTGATTTTTGTGCTCCGTTGACATCATTTGATTGGAATGAAGTCGACCCCAACCTTTTGGGCACTTCAAGTATAGACACAACGTGTACGATATGGGGTCTCGAAACTGGACAAGTGTTGGGTCGCGTAAATCTAGTTTCAGGACATGTCAAAACACAACTTATAGCTCATGACAAAGAAGTTTATGACATAGCGTTCAGTCGTGCGGGTGGGGGAAGAGATATGTTCGCCAGCGTTGGTGCCGATGGTTCGGTACGAATGTTCGACTTAAGACATTTAGAGCACTCAACCATTATATACGAAGACCCACAACATCATCCTCTTCTACGGCTGGCGTGGAATAAACAGGACCCCAACTATTTGGCGACCTTTGCAATGGACGCGTGCGAAGTAATAATACTAGACGTTCGCGTCCCCTGTACTCCAGTCGCAAGACTTAACAATCATCGCGCGTGTGTTAATGGTATCGCATGGGCTCCACATTCCTCGTGTCATATCTGTACTGCAGGTCTCATCTATTATTAAACATTAATCAATTAATTTATATTAATTACTGTTTTATTTATGTATTATAATAGCTGATGATCATCAGGCACTCATTTGGGACATTCAACAGATGCCTCGAGCTATTGAAGACCCGATACTGGCCTATACAGCCGAATGTGAAATAAATCAAATTCAATGGGCGAGTACTCAACCCGATTGGATCGCTATTTGCTATAATAACAGTCTTGAAATATTAAGGGTCTGACTATGAATTCATCCTTTCATTATGTTTCTGTTTAAGGGGAAAGGAATTGCTTTAAGAATTTGAATTGTTTTCAATTATTTTTTGAGATAAACTCCAATCCTATCTCAACAAAAGATAGATTGCATTCAAATTCTAATCCTTAATCTACTCATAACTCAATTTCTTAATCCATTTATTATCTATTATTCACTTATACTTTCATTTGCAATGAACTGTTTCGATATTCAAAAGATAGTCATTTCATTCAAAACTAGTTCATTGCAAACTTAATCAATGTTTGTATCAGTTTTTTGGCAAAAGCCGCAAATCATTACAATTCAATTCAATCATTATTATATTTATTATAAATGTATTTAATATAAAATAATCTTTTTCTGTTATGTAAATCATGTCTCTCATTATACATATAAACAAATTTGAGACAAATCATAATTTTATCAATTGATTGAATGTTTTTATGCACATTTATAATAAGGGGTTTATATTGTTGTTTAAGATATGAAAGGGTTTTTCCTTTATTTTTCAGACTCACGAACAAAATGACTAACAATTCATTGAACCGATAATAATATGAAATTAACTATAAATTGAATTTAATTCAACCTATTTATAAAAGCGCTCACATTTTGTCGTTAGAATAAATATAATCGGTATTCAATGACTTGTCTATTGAATGTTTTACTGGTATTTTTAATTTTAAGCTTTTCTTTAGAATGCAATACTAGTGATGTTGAGATTAATTCAATTTTTCTCGAATCTAATCATCAACTAAATGAACTCAAATTATCTTTTAGTGTAAATTTTGAATATAGGTTTTTCATTAAAAAATATTAGGTTTTAGTAATTAAAAATTTTATTCAGTATTCCTATAACTTTTTCTTATGCAGCTTTATATTTAATGTTTTATATATTTATCATTATTACTATACCTGTATATTATAATATCTATAAAGCATTCATTTGAAGGATTTTCAAAAATCACCTGAAAATGTAGTTCATTCTTAAGTTTAACTTTTAGTTATCAATAATTTATTTAATTTCATAATAAGAGATACTAATGAAAAGTTGTTTATTCTTCAATACCTTCACCGGTGAATAATAAGAATAAAAATATATCTTAAGAATTGATGAACTTTTCAATCCTTCTCTAATATAGTATAGTTTATGACAATAAAAGATAAATTCTTTAGTTATTCTCATTATTACTTACTCTGTATTCCATTCAATTCTTCTGACTCCACATTTTCTAATTTTTGAAAATCCATTGCCATTAATATACAATCTTTTTCATAACATAATTGAGTGAATGTTAACTTTGATTTCATTTAAATTTTTTGATGCATTTTATTTGTAAAATAATTTAATCGAATTAATAAAACAAGTTTTGGTGCATTTCGTATATTAAATAATTTATTAAAATTAGATTAAATATTTCAACAAAATTGTGTTCGGAATTAATTATATAAATAAACTCTTAATTATTGAAAATAATCTGCAGGTGATATAAAATGTGTGATCAATAGCGGATCCGACGGTTGAGATGTTTGGCTTCAATAGCATTGGACTTCTTAGCGGTTGAAGAGTGCGCCTCATAATACATTTTCCCGTTATATCCCGTGCATGACTTCAATATTTCACTGCGAAAATAAGTTCAAGCAATTGATCATTTCCTCAATTTTATCATTTTCTCGAAACAAAAGTTATAATTTTCAAATAATTTAATGCTACTAAAAAGTACAGGACATACAATTGCTATAATTAAAAGTACTTTCTGATCAATAACTCTGATGTTAATCAAAAGCTATACCCTATCTTCAAATTTTGCAGCACTTTATCTGAGTTTGCAGTCCAGACAGCGATCTTATTAACACGTGAACGTATCATAAGAACAGTTCCACATATTTCTTCCCTATAGTCACTCAAATTATGTCCCGTAATCGCCAACAACTGAAATAATATATAAATCATAATTTAAAGCCAAATTAATTGGAGACAAATATTTATACTAAAATACCGTTTTAAGCCAAATTTCATCCAAAATGCTCATATTTTTCCAGTCTTTCTTCCTCGGGAACTCCATTAGCCATCTGCCACCATTACGATTGGCCATATCTTCCCACATCGGTTTTATGCCTTCCTTAAACACACAGTAATCGCAATGTGTATTCAATAGTCCAAACTCATAGCCATTTATATCATTATAAGATCTGTACAGCAATCAACTCATAATTACATGTTTGAGATCCCAATTTTTACGCTATAATACCTCCAAAATTCTTCGTGTGTTGTGAATGAGCTTTTCATCTGGAAAAAGTCTTGCCATTTGTGACCACTTTTATATCCACTGTTGTGTCCACTTCTTTTCCAGTACCAAATCTGCCATTTTTGGTCTAAAGGCAGCGGAAATGCTGTCGTCACTACCTTTCGAGACTCTTTTTTAGCTTTATATGCATTGACAAAACTGAGGCCATCATTAAATTTGGTAACCTTTCAAATAAGTATAAAATTGATAAACATTAGAAATGAATAGATTCTCCTACAAAAATATAAGAATACAATTTGGTCCTTAACTGGCGATTTTTCTGATTCTGAACTGGAGCTGCTCATCATGGATATGATTTCTTGGGCAATATCGTGGTTTTCCATTTTATAATATTTATATTTTTACTTAAGAGTTATATAAAGACTTAAGACTGAGAGATAAAAATTATAGTTATGTTTAAAATCAAATTATACGTCTAATAAGAATGAGAGCTCAAAAGTTAATGTGAATTTGAGGACTAAAAACATATTTTACCCCCAACTCAATAAGTAATAGTTCATTGAAATTTTTCCATTTAAATCATTTATTTAAACTTTACCTTTCAATCAATGTTACTTTATTACTAAACTCATTATCAGTTCAATTTTTTAAGGTATTTGAAAACTATTATTTGAGTCATTTAACTGACTGATGAAATATTTAGTTCTTTTCTAAGATTATTAATTGTTCTTTCAATGTATTCTCAACTCATTGATATATCTGTACTGCAAATATTCAATATGTTATTATCATAGTTAGAAAGTTTCTAAATAATTAGTAATCAGAACATTCCTCAGTTTCATAAAATAGTCTGTTATAAAAGACTTGCGTGACATTGAGTTTATTTACAAAACATAATTTCAGATAATATTTTAAGACCATTAAAAAAGGCAATAATTTCGCAAATTAAAGAACGGAAACAATTGTTGTTTTAAGTCTTTGCTAATGTTAAGTCTGGTTATTTTTTAGAAGAGATAACTTGAAATATGAGTTGTATAACACAATTGGTTATAAAATATGACTTTATGTTTCCTTTTCAAACATGAAAAATGATACTAAAATAACAGTCTGCTTTTGCTTCATAGGTATTCATATAAGTTATTTCGTAAGAATTTCTTATTTTCTTAAATGAAGTGAATGTTTGTTAGTCTTGAATTAAGCTGAACTGAAAATGGGATTATCATTATGACTGTTATATTGTTTATTAAGATGAAGAATAAAAAAATTAGTTGTTGTGAACAATAGTCAGTTAAATTATAAAACAAAAACTAATTGCAAAGTTATAAATTATTGTTTGAATTTATGATTATATGTCTGTGATTTCAATATTTGTTGCGAACTAATTGTAGTTTTCATGTTGAGAATTAACATTTCTTGTGTTGGGTTTTTGCATAGCGTGTAAAAATATTTTGATTTATAGGGTTTCTTATTTATGTTTATGCTTTAAGTTTTAAACTTGTCTTCTATATTCTTTGGTCTTATTTAAGCTCTTATAGTAAGCTAAAGTGCTTCACAATTGGCTCAAGCAAAAAGACCAACAGTGTCTTAAAGCAAAATCTTAATTATTCTTTTATTTTCAGAATAACTTCAATTTTCAAGAAAATTTTTTCAATATCCACGATAAAAATCAAGACTTAATTTTAGTCTAATTTCGATGTAAAAAATAAATCAGTTGTCATTTTCTGATACTTCATCTGTTTTTGTGATGCATTAATCAGGAGAGAATTTCAGTGTTATTCGACATAAAAATTTGAAAAAATATTTTTGAAATGAGTGGTTCTGATATACAGGGTTGCAAATAATGATTGCCGCGTACTGTAGAGCAAAAACCATACCAGATAGAGGGGGACCGACTTCATATTCGGATTCTACGTTAAATTGAGGATTAAAATTTCCTAGCTCAATCTTGTAACAAGCAAATTCAATGTTTTCAATATTTTCCATTTATCCTCTGACTTTGATATAAAAATTTCCAGAACAAAAACCTTTATCGATAGGGAAAAATGAATCACAAATTCGGATTTTTTGTATAAAATTACCTTAAAACAAAATTTCCTGAAGTATTTTTCCGCATAAAATATTGTGGGAATTCATTCAAAAGTTCACATGCTGGAAATGAAAAAGGTTTCAAGATTTTGAATACGAAAATCAAGGGCAAACCGATGATCAAAATGTTTTTTATTATGTTCATCAAGCAAAAAAATCGAATTCTAGATTGCATCCATTCATATCAATTTAAATTTTCACTGCAGAATTAATTTTCAGATTTCGAATATCAAAGAATAAATCAAAAAATATTGAGAATATTGAATTTCCTCGTTACAAATTTGAGCTAGGAAGTTGAAATCCTAAACTTTATGTATTTTTTAAAGTAGAATCCGAATATGAAGTCCCCTCTATCTTTTGTCGCTTTTGTTCTACAGTAGGCGGCAATCATTATTTGCAACCCTGTAGATTATCTATAATAGATAGCATTCAATTGCGTGCCTAACGAACATGTTTAAAATGTTTAGTGGTATTTAAATATAGGTATTATTAGGAAGTTATATTCAGAAAATTATAGCTCAGAATATTTCATGATTCAAACATTGAATATCTATAAAAATAATATTTGGCTTAAATATTAATTTATGAATTATAAATTGGAGATAAACTGAACCTATAATTAGTTGAAGAGCTATTTAATGTCATAATTATTGAGCAATAGTTATATTTTCATCAAACAGATTAATAACATTTATTTCGTTTAGTTTTGTTCTTTTATTGTTTAAAAAAATTTAAGATTCAATGCATTTAAAAATTCACAAAATAATCAAACATTTTTTAAAACTTGACAATTGTGTGACAATTTCCACCCTTAAAGAGTACTTCATTGCATGACAAACTTTGAAATGCTTTCTCTAAGAAGGGAAGTTTTTTTACACGGCCCTCGAAATTCAATTGAATTCTATTATAAATTTGAAGCACACGTAGGGACCATTTTGAATATTTGATCAAAAAAGGCCAATGACCTTTGATCTTATTTATATTTAATTTTAAATATTTGCAAATATAAACTGTAAAATAAGTTTTTATTACTGATTCCATTTATTAACGTTTTTCCAGGTTTTGACATCAATCAAAGCTTATATTTTATGTCAATATTACAGTTTGAAAAATTCAAATTTAGGTTTATAATTGATTAAAATTCGCAAATTATCACCAAATTTGTCTATAATCAACTAATTTTGACTTTAATTTATCAAATATTAAATTGAATAAAAGAAAAATGTTTAAAATTTGTTTTTTATAGTGTTAATCCAGAAATATTTTGAAATATTATTTTTTCGTTTTATCTTAAAACTGTAATTTTGACATAAAATGCAGGCATCGATTGATGTCAAAACCTGAAAAAGCATAAATAAATAAAATCAATAATAAAATTTTATTTTACAGTATATATTTGCAAATATTTAAAATTAAATATAAATAAGGTCAAAAGTCATTGGCATTTTTTGATCAAATATTCAAAATGGTTCCTACGTGTGCTTCAAATTTATAATAGAATTCAATTGAATTTCGAAGGCCGTGTAAAAACTTCCCTTCTAAGGAAATATTAATTGCAATTAAATTGATTTTAAAACTTAATGCAATACAAAAAAGCAGTGAATCAGTAAGGATTTCATTTCAATTAATACTGATAAAGAGGTTAATTAGGATTGTATTCAACTTCATATCTAAAAATTCGAAGCAGACATGCGTTAGATGTGAGACAAGTTTAATCCGCAACATTTGTCTCGTCTAAGTTTCGTTTTAATCAATATTTTTTGAAGCACAGACTTTGTAAAGTGCTATCAAAAGCAAAACTTACATAATATGAGAACAAAATATAAATATCGAGAAAATGTATAAATTATGAAAAACACAAACTTCTGATTAAACTTTCAGAAATAAAAGGCACGAAATTTATTTTATTTCAATTTTAAGCTCTAAAAGTTCTAAATAAACGCAATTTATATGAAAATCACTTTTTGTGCTCTCAAAAAACAATATCAGGAAAGGATTTTACTGTTACTTTACTCGTGAAAGAAGACAAAAATAATAGAACGCATTGAATTTTACCGCATTTTGAATATAAATTATAAGTCATTTTTTTGACATTTATTTTCTAAATTTTAGTCTATGAAGTCATTTAAAAGCATTTTAACGGATGAGGCATAGCTTAGAATATATAAATTGAAAATAAGCTAAATTAATGAGAAATAAACTTTGACAAAAACAATGAAATACTTTTCTTTTATGCTATAAAAGATTCAAATTCTAAAATAACGAATTAAACTCAAATATTTCTTGATTGATATATAAATATTTTCATAAAATGTCAAATAGAAACTTAACTGATATGCGAGAATATTTTTCTTACAAAGGGATAACTAATAATTTAATTTCTCTATCTTTTATTAGCTGTTTATTTGAGCCTTTTGTGAGCCATTTGTGAGCCATTGACAAAACCTTTGTAGTAGTTATTGTCAAGACATTAGTTTTTAATAACTTATCATATGATCTTTAAAAATTGAACAATATAATAAAAGGTTCATGTTTATTCTACTAAAAGCAATAAAAAATTCATAGCTTCGCCTCAATTATAAATCATTCAAACAGTTTTCCGTTTCTGTGCTTTTATTTTTTCACATATTAAGTAAACCTCGTAAGAGAAAGGAGAACATTGTTTCAAAAATTGCTGTACTCTGTAATTCAGTCTTCATATTAGATTGAATATCATTAAATAAAAGAGCAAAATAGCTTTAATTTTTCATATTTACTGCATTAATGTTTAGTTTCATTCTATAAGTTACTGATATTTCATAATGGGATGAACACAATCCTGATATACTTATATGTATTATTTTTTCAATCCTGTTCGATGCCTAATGCTATGTTGCGATAAACATAGTTGTCAGGCATCGAGATATACTCCGTAGAAAATAATAATGTCATTTGATTACAGTCGGGACATAGATTTTTGAGGGAATTCATCAAATTTGGTTTATCTAATCGTCAATTTTAATTATTTCAATCATAAACTTTTCGCTAATTTTTTGTATTCGCTACTTTTTAAAATTTTATTTATTATTTGATTTATGAAGAAACGCATGAAGTTTGTTTCAAAGTAAAAATATGAATATAAACATTTATACTCGAAACTACGAAATCGTAATTTATCGTTGTATTTGACATTCGAAAAGAGTTGTAGAGAAACACAAATTCTCCATAATAGCTGCTCTGCATAGCCATGGAAAACAATTCTGTTTATATGTTAGTTTACATAATTGCAGTATTTTAACAGTTTATTACAGCGGAAAAACAACATTTATGCGTCTAGACTTCAGATTCTCCTCTTTTTATTCTGATAAATATTATCAAAAAGAACTCTTTTATGTTTCACAAAAATGAGTTGAAATTTCAATTAATTTTAAGCTCATAAAGCGCTTAAAATATTTGATCAGCAAATTGTTCACACATTTTGAAAAGGAATCCGGAATTTTGTCAAATGTTACTCGCATTATAAACTCTTATTAATTAAAATTAAATCTTTAATTAAAAGATATAAAGATTGAAATAGTGTTTTTCGCTTCTCAAAAGCGAACAAAAATTGAAATGTTAAGCATTCAACATTAACTTATTTATTTTCCCAAAACTATTTGTTTTTAATGCTATTTATCTATTGAATGTATTGGAATAAATACCATAGTTTGATATACAGATAAATATTTATTATACTTTGTAAGCACTGAATAAAATTTTTTATAAAGCAAAATTATGAAATGACTTACTTTACTTTTATTATAGTTTGCAATACAGTATATAATTTGAATATTATAGAAAAAGAGACATTAATTTTTTGTAACTTACAAGGGCAGTAAGCGAAATGCCCGTCGAGTTCAGAAATTGTTTATATTTTGATGAATCAATTAAAGTTTAGTCTTA
>JAQFXV010000258.1:0-27640 GCA_034694065.1 Camisia spinifer
TTTTCAAAAAGATTTCAAAATTTGTTTCTATTTTAAATTCAAGTTTATTTCTTAGAAAGTTTTTTTGCTGAAATTTTTCAAAAAGATTTCAAAATTTGTTTCTATTTTAAATTCAAGTTTATTTCTTAGAAAGTTTTTTTGCTGAAATTTTCTCAGAAGCGTGAGAAATAGTCCTGACAATCCAGAAAAATTGTGAATCAAATGAGATAAAAATCAAGGAAATCAGCATTCATGAATATCAAGTATTTAAAAATATTATTTGTTGCTGAAACTTAATTGTTTTTCTATATAATATATTATATCAACTGAAATTATCAAAATGGTTATATTTTTAAACACTAAATTTAATTTGAAATTTTAATTCAAGAGCGCTATAAATTTGATTTGGATATTAATCGATAATTGAAACATGAAACAAACCTTTGAAAATTGGACATATTTTCCATACGCTGACGCCTCCAATGCCTAAAAATTGTCCGAGTGATGCTTCGAGAAAGAAAGTCGGAATTCCGGCAAAAACCAAACATAATAAATAGGGCACTAGAAATGCACCTGTTTTTGAAAGAATTAAAAAAAAGTTAAAACACAATTATTTATATAAAATTGCACAAATTTCATGAATAATTAATGGAAAGACAATTTTTTGTAACATAAGAAGAGTAATAATAATAATATTACATAACATATAAAAGTCAGTTTCTTTTGCCACTAAAAGCTTATCATATCTTTTAATATCAATTGTTTGGGGCGGTCTTATGGCAAAAGCCAAATATATGATGACTAAAACTCCTCAGGAGATCATATTAAAGCAATAAGAAAGCTATTACTAGAAATCAGAGATGACCATAACTCACAACTTAGGAAAGGCAAAAGATTGTTTTCATCCCATATCTCATGTGAACATAAGAAATAGGCTAAAAGAGAGCTAAGCGTATGAAGACTATGCTGTGGTATTATATTGTGCTGATGTTGAGAAAAGAATGTTTTACAAAACACGCTTGAATTATTCTTTATAGCGAATAAATAAAATGGGGGTTTCATTGAAATTCGGAATATAAGTTAAGTTACATTTATCATAAGACTTATAATAAAAGATGAAGAAAGAGTAAGAATAATGAGAAGCCAACAAAAATAGTATAAGAAAAGCATGCAGTACGTGTATCACATATTGGCTAAATTATTAATTTTCTTAGTCAATCGAATTTTCACTCATGGAAATCGAATTCTTAACATTAATTTTCTACAAAAAACGTTTAATCAGCTTTGAATCTAATATTTGATGAAGTTTTATGTTCTTTCAAACATAAATTATATAGTCTTAACTAAATGAAAATATTAATGTCCATTAACTGATATTGTGCTCATATTGTTAGTTATTTAATTCAATTTATTGTTTTTTGAAAGAAGTGAAAATAAATTGAATTTCAAGTATGCAAAGAATTTCAGCTTTAAATAAAAATCAATTTGAATTGAAGAGAGAAATATTTGTTGCAATCGATAAAAGTTAGACATCAGTTGTTTCCAATATATATAAAATATCATTAAAACATTCAAACAGAATAAGTCCGATTTCAAACGAATTCCTAAAAATCCAAATGTTTTCATTGGTTTTATGCCATCACAATAGCGAAAGAGACCATTAGTGGCCATTTTCTACTTCTACTTTACTGAAAGCACACTTAAATGCAATACAGAGTGATTTATATAAGACGTTCATATTTCATAAATTTTATTTTAAGTTTAATAAGAAATTTTTAGCACAGAATCGAAAATTTTCAAAGTCATAGGAAAAATCAATTTTAAGTTTTAATTTGTTGGAAATGCTCGGGTTTTAACATTTCAATATCTTGCATAATAAAGTTATTTAAAACAAATTATCTGATGAGAACTCAAATTTAATAATTTTGAAAATTATAAAACAAGAAAAATGCATATTCTTGTTATTTTCTTTCATTTTTATTGAAAAGATATTATAATTCAATGAAGATTTAGAACACGGATTTATGCATGTGATGTATAGTTTTTTCTAATAGCTTATGGTAGTTATTGTATCATTCGGTGCATTCCTAAACTGTATTGCATGCAAACGTCAAAAGCAGTCTTGAGAGGAGAGGAGAAGAGAGGAGAAGAGAGGAGAGGAGAGGAGAGGAGAGGAGAGAGAGAGAGAGAGAGAGAGAGATGCGAATTATCGATTTCAAGTATTTCATATGTTTGGATATGAAACAGAGTTCAGTATTTACGGTCGAGTTATTCGCACAACTATACCAACTATACCGCCAACCGCTCTTTCGCCCTAATAAGTGTTGAGCATACAATTCTTTCCTCAGTGAATGTATAACACTATAACAAACTCTCACAATTACTTTAAAGATTTACGCTTAGAAAGCGTTTAACAAGATGTTCAATATCTCTAAAAGGAAGCAAAAAATTCAAAAAGATTCGGTTTTAGTTTTAAGCTCTTCTAATAGCGGAGCAAATATTATGACAAATTTAAATCTCTATTTTCTTTCATGAAATATTTGCTAAAGAGAAAAGGAAAAACTAAATAATATAACTTTGATAAGCTATGAGCCCTTTATTCATATACTTTTGATGCCTCTCTCTCTCTCTCTCTCTCTCTCCATCCTTCCCTTCTCAGTCAATTGTGGTGATGGCATCCATAGCACCCTTTGATGGCCTTCATCTATGGCAACGCTTAGATGCCAGTATCGATTTTGAATTGAAAAAACGCGAACAAATACACTCTTTTGCCTCATCGCAAATACTTTGGGTATAGTTTTCAGTTAAAAGAGTAATTTCACTACAATTGAAAGTGAACTCCACTCTCACTCATGATTAGCTAAATTTAAAAGAAAAATGTCCATTTGCTTGGATAACCTTTTCTAGTTTTATAAAAGGAGACTATTTTTAGTATTTTCAATTGAAGGCATCTTCGCTTATTTATTAGTTCAAACCGATAAAGCATTCGTTCAACTATTTTGTTCTGATAAGAATTTGGATGAGGAAGAAATCAAACAAGAATAGGAAAAAAGAAAGAAATAGAGAAAGCTTAATGATTGCATGTTCTGTTTCCACACTCAAAAGGAAAAGAGATGTAAACCAAGTGAATTCCACTCGATTTATAGTGATTTACTGATTGAATGTAAGATCAATGATAGAAAGATTAAGCAATAAATTGAAGAGTAATTAGAGAAACAATTTCTACGAATAAAAGAGCAAAAAGAGTTTAAATAATCCAAATAAGAAAATCATTTCCTGGAAATTTGACAAATTTTTGAATTTATAACTCGGCCAAAAAATTTGTAAAATCTCATTTTCTATTTTAATTATAAAATGTTTTCCTTGACTTCATTCCGTTTAAGAGGTCATTGAGTGTGTTTAAAATAATTGCTAGAATTATCTGTTTTTCATGCAAATTGGCTGATAATAAAGTATCTGATTTCACCTGTTGTTAAGTATTATGTAAAAGAAGAACATTTCTATTAGAGTTATACGAAAAAATTTTCACAATCATGCATCAAATTTCAGTGTAGAAATAAATTTCGCAATTCCTTATACACTTACATACTATGCAAAGATTATTGATTTTATATTCAAATGCAATTTATTCTGAGAAAAATTTATACATAAGTTATATGTTGTGATACATTTTTGAAATGCATTTCTTTTATTTTTTAAATTGAAACACAATTTGTGTGTCAAAATCAGTTTTATTATTCCTAATATGAATGGTAATAACTGCTTAAATAGACCACAATTTGCAGATCATATTATTTAATACTCAGTAGAATAGTGTGAACTGCACAGAATCGGATTTCCTCAGATCCCTAAATATTGCGAGTAATTAGGAAGTGACAAATAAATTGGCACCAATACTGACTCTACTATTGCTTTACCAATTTTTGAACTGTTTTTAATGACAAGTCATAGAAAGAGAGCGATATCAGAGAAAGATAGGAATATGGAAAAGAGTCAAAATTACTTAACGAACACATATTTCATAATAAAACACTGAAAATGCAAGGAAAATAAATTCAGAACAGTTTTGCGCAAAAATTTTTGAAATAAAATAAGAATTATGTTTTCATTGAATTCAATCAAATAATGCTTTGAAATCTTTCTAATTATCGATTCAATTGATACTAAACAGAATTTGATTAATGAATGCGATTGAATGAACGAATTGACATTTTAGAAAACAAGACTAATATGAATGCAAATAATATAATGCAAATGTCAAACCTCCACCATTTTTATAACAAAGATATGGAAATCTCCAAACATTTCCTAATCCAATGGCATAACCGACACAAGACATAAGAAAGTCCATTTTTCCCGACCACTGTCCTCTCTCTGGCATATTTGCATCAACTAATTTCACTTCAGTAGGCACAGCACCGATTGGGGCAGAATTATTAGCTTGATATCTCTCTCCACCACCCGATCCACCGAAACTGTTCATCTCTAACTTATTATTATCCGTCATCTCTTCTATAAAAATGGTTCAAATAATTTAAATTCTAATTAATTTTTAACCTAAACTGATTATTCAGAAACTTCAAAGCAGAACAAACCTGAGATTATACTTTGGAATCTAAACGCAGAACAAAAACCAATTTAGATTAATTAATTCTTTCTTATATACAACTATTCAAAATAGCAAAATTGGCACCAATGATATGCTTTTGATAGAGAATATATTTACTATTTAGAATAGAATCACACAATAATAACAGCATTACGTCTAAAATGGTGATACTTTTCAAGTAATTATAGCACTTTGAGAGTCAAAATTGTTTTGTATTTTAGCGATAATGATATGTTTTAGACAAAAATTATATGTAGAAGTTTTCTTTTAACAATAAAAAGCAAACTAAATGATTATGATCTAAAATAAGTTTTGTTCCGATGGATCACAAGCGAGTCACTGGTCTTTAGTTCCTAAAGTATCGACCAAATGATCTCACATTGTATTGTGAACGCGAAAATATTGATGTACTTTAAGTCACATGACTTGAGAACCAATGGAATTGTGATACATCAAAAGCGTTCTTCAGCGCAGTTCAGTCGTCGAGTCAACACCTGTAAAAGTTGTTCATTTCCTTCCTCTACTTGTACTTCTTCTAGTATTTCTCTTTTGCCTCTACTAATCAATTGTTAAATTTAGTCCACATGTCTTATATGGCTATCCGTTGTCACTAATGAAGATATAAGACTTGTGACTCATAATAATTGATGTCAGTATCAGATAAGATAATGTCTCTATTTCTGTATTTCCCTATCATTCTGTTTGTTCAATACCCAAACTTTATTGATTTGTGAAACACAGAGTTCTTATGTCGCAAAATGATCACTAAAATTTTTATATATTTGCTTCTTTTACTCTATCTGTACAACAGCTTTAGCCCAAAAAAATCGATTCAGACTTTCTGTTATACATTACGAAAGTATATATAAGTTATATATCTCTACTCAACTGTATTGTATATATAATACGCACATCTATAGCACATATAACATAATTTGACACACTATGTACTAAAGGCTTTCACTACTATATTTTCTTCTCAGTCCTACCTTAAAAGATATTGTAAGTCGTTTTAAGAGTCAGCTGCTTCTCGATCAGAGTGAAACCTATTTTCAATCAATATGAGTCTGGGCTTCATTTGACTTTCAAACATATTTTCCAAAGAGTCAACTGTTTGTAAAAGTAAGTAAGTTAGTGGTTCGCACCATAAACCGCCTCTACTATTCAGTTGTTCCTCTACTTAATTCAATGACGATTGCTATCACTTAAGGGTATATTACATTACAGTATTACTAATGAAAAGATAATAGTGGTTGAGGAGAATAAGAGCAAAAGAGTATTCCTTCTTTTTATTGATGTAAGTATTGCATCATTCATGCAAATGAAGAACAAATCTAATCTAAATTCTCTATTCTGCATAAGTAGAAAATGATTTCATTAGTTGAATGACAAATAAATCTTTGCCCTTTTCTTTTTCATACAAATGGGTTTGTATATAAAGATCTTTGAAATAATTTAAATATTAAAAGGACTTCTGCTCTCTTTATTGAAATGAAAAATTGAAAAGCTTCTGAAAAGTTTCTTATGTAGAAAATGACATTCAATGTTATATTTGGTAACATATAAATTATGTTGATTTAAAGTATAAATATGATATAATTAATGCTAATTAATAGCATGACATTGATTTTTCGTGTTCTAAATCAATATTTCATATGTATACCATCGCATTTGACACAAAATGCAAATAAACAGAGAATTGTTTGACTTTAATTTGCAACTAATTTGCATCTATTATCAAAACCTAATCCCGAATTTTACTCAACGAAGTCTTTAATGACCGCTTAGAATAATTTGAAAATTAATTATCAAACTGTAATAAGAATTCGAATGAATTGAATCCGAGCCTTTCCCTACAGCTAACCTAACCTATCAAATTAAAAAAGTCAAATTTTCAAACAAACACTTAATGGAGAACACTTGTTTCCGAAAAAATAATGGTTTTACTGTAATTTTGAATTTAGGCAAAGGAATGCTTTTAATAAGAATATAATTTTGTGATTCAATTCTACATTCAATAATTCTATTTATAATATCCAATAAATTTACGAATATATGGTATGTATATATAGTACTTGTATACATAAGAAAGAGGTGGGTTTTAGAACCTTGAACTTTGAAGCCTCAAAACTGGATCCCCTCCAAGATTTCTGGAGAAAATTTCTGTTTTCAATATAATATTTGATAAAAATTGGGGAGGAACAAAAAATTTCCCTTTTCAGAAAATATTCCCTTATAAAACGATGAGTTTTTACACCTCCTTCAACTCAGGCCTGCTAGACCCCCCCCTTTAAAATTGAACTTGATTATCTATGCTTGTATATGTTATAAATCTACTGCATTAGTAAAATTATGATTGAATTTATAAGATATTGAATTCGGATTGCTTTTGATTTCGAGTGAAAACTTCAAGAATCTTTGTGTAAAAACAATCGCAAAACTCTTCAAAATTATTATATACGGAGTAGATATCTATAGTATAGCTAACAATAAGTGTTACGTACTTTTGTCTATATAAGACAATTTGATATTATATACCTGGTGTGGATCTGAAGAAGCATCATTACTTAAGAGAGATAACTTACGATTTAGTGAATACTATTAAGTAATGAGCATTAATCAAATTCGCATATTATTAAAACTTCAAATGGTTTTCTACAATACCAATTCAAGACTTGATTAAGTTTTATTGGGTTTTAAATCGAGACCTTTCTTTAAAATTTTATAATAATTGAAATTGATATTTTTGTGAATTTTTGACTCTAAGCCAATGAACCATAATTATTGCTGCATTTTCGAAGACAAGAAAACTCACTGAACATACTTTCTGCAGAATTATAATAATTCTAATAAATATAATTAAAATAAAATTTGTTGGCATATATAGAATGGGCATTTTCAAATCAGAATGGAATAAAATATAATAATTCAAGAGCATTACAGATAAATTATGAGTCTTTTAATGTTTTGCTCAACTATCAGTTTGAACCCGAAAAGTTCGAAATTTGGCTGAAGAGCTTAAAATCTTAAGTTTGAAGAAATGCTATATTATTAATAAGAGTAAAATTATTTCGAAAATTAAAAATTGTGATTCTTAATTTGGAATGGCTCTTATTTAACAACAGGATGTGTTTGATTCAGTATTATATGACAACTTATTGTTGAGTTCAGGCCTTATTGTATGCAACTTACTCCGGGAGCTCAATGAAAGAACTGTCAATCATTTTATAATAAATTTAATTACTAATGAATACTTGTGAAAAATTCATATTCAAAATGTGTTTAGTTTTGGATTTTCTATCATAGATCAAAATATTAAAATTATTGCAGCAATAAAACCAATATTGCGTGGTTGCCAAAGATGATAAAAACAGAGCACGAACTTCAAGATACTTTTACTGATGACAACTAAGTTGCAATTTTATATACCAGTAATTCATAAAGCTTTGAAATTTCCTTCACATCAGTAAAATTACATGAATTTCAGAAATAGAGTCTCAGTAAATTTTTTGACGTTATGTTTATATTTACGAGTGATTCCCAAAATTTTCCTGTTCGCGTACCAGTTGATAATGAATCAACTTATACTAGTATTAACTATTGTGTTTATTCAGGGATTCGAAATCAGACGATGAAAATCGAGATCGATAGTGAGTTTGAATTAGTATTTCGCTTTTTGTCCCCTCTCTTGCGATACAGTAATTTTAATGAATAAAATTTGAACTTAACTGGAGTGCAACGATACTGAAAAGCTTTCAATTATCAGAATTAAAGAGATGTCGTTAATAAGTTAAATTCCATAGAAAATTTTTTAAAAAAAAGTCCGAAATTCATGTTAATAAGAACCTGATAACTACGAATATAAATAATAACATTTATTATTTCAAATCGTGACAACTACATTTTACTTATCTTTTATTGATTAAGAAACGTAAATTTTGCCACATTTTTCAAATATTTACATTTTTACAGTATAGATAAGAATTTTGAGAATTTTCACTATTCATGCCCTGAAATTTTAAGAAACAACTGTTTTTTGCTAATTTGTATTTCTCAAAAATTATTCATTTACTTTCCAAATCGTCAGGTTTGAAATTTTACGTTATATACAGTACATCCCAAAACTGAATCTTATGCTCAGAATCCTCAAAATAAAAATGAACACATAGAAAACAATGCTGATAGAAGATTTAAAAAATATAATTAAGAATTTCAATTGATTGATTTACGAGTCAAAATGTTACCGATAGGCCAAGACTTGAACCTGAATCTCCGTGATTATATGTCACAGCGCGTTAACCCATTACACCACCGAAACGGCTTCCATTTTGACTCTTATTTATTAATTTAAACTGATTTATAGCAGAGAAAATCCCTAATAGAGTGCTGTGCAATGACATATGCATTAATAAGAGGCCACATCTAGTAAGCATTCGCTCACACACATACTTCATGAAAAACTTATTTGATAATTTCAATAAAATGGATTTGAATTATTTCATAATTATTCGAGCTATTAATTTATTTGATAATAAAATTAAAAATTTTGATACAATCAGAATGGGTTTAAAAAACTAAAGTTCTCATCAATGTTAATTAGTTAATTTGAAATTTTCAAAGGAATAATAATTTTAAATAGTTTGAAAAACATTCGAGATAAATTAATTTAAAATATAAGAATTGTTGTTTAAATTTGAACTTTTATATTTTAAAAACATACTGCATCAAAAAAATTTAATTTCATCATTAACTTAATTAAGAGTTATGTTCGGATTTATTCAAATCCATTATCGAATAAGTTTTATATACATTCACGTGGTTTTTGTTCGCGAGGTTTTGTCGTCATACCATTTTGTGTTGAGATTAATGAAGCAGTAATAGTAATAGTTGACAATCAGATAAATTTTCTGAAATCTTTAGTAATTAGTGAAGTTTATTAAATACTGAAAATAAAATATTTTGTAATCAAATACTGGTATTCTATTGAAACGATTTAATTAAAAGTTGGAGAACATGTTTCAAAAAATAAATTATATAATCCTTTAAAATCCTTCTTTATTATCGATTTTCGCTTAAACTGCGCGAAAAGTGCTTCACTTTAACTAATATCAAAATAATCGAATTTGTCAGACGTTTTACACTTGAATTATTGAAAAAATTTTAAAAATAAATATTAATTCATATTATTTATTAATATAACCATATTTTTGTACAAATTATTCAAATATCAATTATTAAATGACAATATTTTGCAAATCTTAAAACAATTCTTTTGTTGAAAGTGTTGTTTATAATGTACTACAAATAGATAATTAATTAATAATTAATAAATCAACTAATAATTTGTCTGCATTTAAAATCCGTTTGAATATATAGTACATGAATAAAGTTTTCAAATTATTTTACAATTGTTTAATTATTTGAAAATATAAAATCTCGTAAATCACAGCCCATATCATAACTAATAATTATTAAGCGAAACCAAATCCTTCTGAGCACTCCTGAATGGCTTTGAGAAGCATTAATCGTAACTTATCATAAGTCTCATAAGCGGGTAAATCGAGTTGATTGAAGCTATCATTCAAATAAAATAATATATCATTCAATAAGTTGTAAATATAGTCAAAAGTAAAGAGAATATAATTTAAATATAAAACAAATTCATAAATATTTATCAAATGTTGAGTTTAGTTATAGATATAATAGCATTGAAAGGCATACCAAGTATGAGCAGAGGGTAATCGATCAGTAGAGCGATCGTCTCGATGTATTTGAAACTTTTGCGATCCATTCATGCCTTCGAGTGCAGCGAAACCTTGTAGAGGAACTTTTGAGGTTCCGGTTACGAACTGAAGGAACTTCGCTCTGTCCGCCTGATCAAAACTGCGTAATGCGCGCCAAAACCATTGAATTTGTAATGAACTCGATTGGTATTTATGATACTCAGTGTTTGATTTCAAGTCATCGATATCAACATTTGGTAAACCGGATATAAGAAGCTCTAATTCTTGTTCATTGAATATTGATATAAGTCTTTTGGGGATTATTTCATAGAATCCTTCGAGAAAAGAGTTGAGCTGTTGTTTGATAGAACCGGTCATCTTTTGCTGACAGACTAAGTGCACGTATTCGTGTTTTACATCTTCTGTCACTATTATATTACGCCCATTTGTTTTGAGGTCACGAACTTCTGTGACACCAAATTCTTGAATTTCAATACTAAACATCAATTCATAACCTAATTCTTTAACGTCATGTTCTAATAGAAATACTAATCCCTGATAGAAAGAATAGTCTTCACTTTCCATATCAGTATACCTTTAAAGAAAATTTTATGCATTAGAGTTGAATTCTATATAAATTAGTAATGAGTTGACTCACTTGACAAGTTTTCCTAATATATGTTTATAAAAAGATCGAGTAAAATAACATTCTAAAAGTTTGTTATCATAAATAGCTTTAGCGATAACACGACCAACAAATTTAAAATAACTCAAATGATTAGAATTACAATGAGAGGCACTATTGATCATATAAGTGACTCTATCGCCCGGCGATGTTGTAAACAATGCGTACATAGGATTGAATATTTCTCGCGATATAATAGTATACCATTCCCTAAGAAGTCCGCCGGCGTCTTGTCCTTCTTCGCCTTCAAACACAATATAGAATCTATTCTTCCATTCCTCAGAAGCTCTGCGATGGAGTTCTCTAAAAGAGTCTTCAAAAACATGCTCACGTCTGACATGAACTGCTAAATCTTCACGTCTCGCGCCGTCGTCTAATCGTTCCAACTCTTGTCTAAAATAACGTCTCTTAACATCAAAGTCAAGAACTCGTGTGTGGTCTACGAGTACAGAAAATGGGCCGTCAGCTAAAGGTGTGGACGATTGACGTAATATTTGATTTAAGACAATTCGATGCGTTTCTGCAAATGTTAGGAACTTTTGTGTGTCGACTGGAAGATTGGATACGACTCCTGAACTAGAATCAGAAGTTGATGACGCTTCAGGTGCTGGTGATAGTGGAGCGATGTCTTGAATATGAGCTAATTGTTGGTCACGTGTTTCGCTTCGATGATCGCGGCGTCGATTCGGCTCCTTTTCTGCGGCGTGGACTAGAAAGAAGGCTTCAACCGCTGGCTGTAAGACAAGTACTGCGTGATGATCGGGAGTGTCCGCCAATTCCAATAGACATGAACTCAATGCTTCCCAGAGTTCATCTAAATGTAATTCATTACTTAGACTATCGTCCTGTCCGTCCACTTCCATCGCAGCCACGCCTTCGTTTCTTTTATTTTTCTGAAGTCTAATCGAATCCCTTAATTGAATGATAACTTTGAGGACTCTCAAGAAAAACGACTGACTCGAAGCTTTTGCTGTTAAAGCAGACATTGAGGGCAACTGAACTTCACGAGCAGCGATATTATGCTTGACATTAGTCGGAGCTGTTATCACGACAGTTGTATTCGTGAACCTGTCCTGAATCATGCCTTTATTGATACTCATCTTTTCTGGACTCTGTCCGTCACCATTCATATCACTGGCGATCTCTTGATCCTTTGCATTCAAAGCTTTAAGTTCTTCGACCAACGAATTAATGTGTTGACAAACAACAAAACCTAATTCTCTCGCGCCGTAAAGTAATAAACGAAGAACAACAATACGAGTTGATGAACAACTTCGAGACAATCTTAGCAACAAAGCTGTCGCATCTTCTAAACCTTCTTCAGAGCACGACTTAGAGGTCAGAACATCGACCGCGAGTTTTAATTGTTCTTCAGATGCTATAATTTTCTCATTAGAAGCTTGAGATCCATCACTTGCTAAAACAATTGCTTTTTTCTCACTATTTGTTTCTTCAGTTTTAGTTTCATTATTGGCTGATTGTGTGCTATCATTTGCCGATTCGTTCACAGCTATTGGTGGTTGAGGTGGAAGTGATTGCGACTGTTGTGTCGATTCAGTTGCCGGCAGTGCGAGTGAAATAAGTGCTAAAAGACGGAGCAGTCTATCGGTTAACATTGAACTTCGTTTTATTACTGGATGCGAAAGTAAACTAATGATGTTTGACATCGGAGAGGGCTCTACAGTATTGGATCTCTGTTCGCACTCAATTGATTGGGAGGAGTTTGGTGTTGACCACGAAAGGTTTGAACCTTAATATAAATACAATTATAATATTATTGCTAGTAATTGATACATAAATAATAAATATTATCGTTGAATTTTTCTTACTTTGAGCTTTTAAGACACTTTTTCCTTTCCTATTATTGCTCATAATATCCAATTTTACTAAAACATCCCAAAAATCTGTGGGTCCTTTGGATTGTGTAGGGGTTTGAGAATTAGCCAATAAAGTGTCTTCTTTTATATTCATTTGATGTGCATCTGGTAGGAAATGATTGGGAAAAGATTTTGCGAGAGCTATAAGAGTGTCCAAAACGTGACGACAAACTAATGGTGAGGCCTGAGGATGAATTGTAATGGTATTTACGAATTGATTGCATGAATTACTCTTTTTGGCACTATTGCCACTCCGATGTACTTGAAATACGTTAGTTCTACAGCCAAGCGCTGCGTCTAAACTTATTGATAGCCACGAAGCGGTCGAATGAGTAGATGTTCTTTTAATATCAAATTAAAATAATTATTAAAATCGATGTTAAGTTTAAATTTAATTAATAGGCCCTCATATCTCATAATCGACATCCAGAAGAGCCAATATTCTCACTTTTGATTTCAAAAAGCCTAAACTTAGAGTAATCTAAAGCAGAGAATCCTCTTTCTCAGAGCGTGTTTCTAATCATTGGGCCAAATATTTAAAATATTCTTACTTATGATTTTGTGTTGCGCTCGCATTACTTCCTTTACGAGATCTCACTTCACATATTTCTTTTGTTTCTTTAGTTTTTTCCATCATTGCTAGTAATGATTGTATAACCCATTGACGCGTTGGTATGTGATAACAAAGATTGCGAAGAACGCGATGCAATCGAATTGTATTCAATTTCGGTTCTTCAACAAAAAGCAATATTAAAAGACAAGAAAGAGCTTCGTTATCGAGTAGTTGTCGTCCGCGAAACCGACTGCTAGTAAATGTTGGTCTGTGTGCGTTCACACTTGAGCTCGCATTCAGATTACTGCCACCGGTTCCTGATCTTGAAGTGGAGATATTCCACGGCCACTGTCCGGGCGGTACTGTATGTATTGTATAACGCGCTCCTCCCATACGACCCGATGCTGTCAAATGAAATAAACTCATTATTGTTCAAAATTGTATTTATTATTCCAAGTCATACCTGCACTGCGAAGAATCCGTGAAAGAGCGGTTCCCGCGTGACTAGAGAAGAATCTTTCTTGAATTTGTCGATGTCTTGCTTCTAACTCTTGTCTCAATGCTTGCGCTTCAGTCGCAACATCTGCTGGTAATAAAGCGAGTTGACTGTCATCCATATCGGCCAATACTTGACGTCTTAAACTTGGAGGTAATGTTCCGATAAAGCTTCCGGCGTCGACAGGAGTTTCGGGATTAGAGTTTTGAGCGGCTAATCGTTGCTGTTCTGCTCTTTGTTGTGCTAATACTTCTTCCTGTATGTTTGGCGGCAATGCAGCTAAAAATTCAGGATTAACTTCAGTAAATGTTGCCGCATTCGTAGCACTACTGCTCGGTTGTGCTGTCGGCGCAGTTGTAGTTCTTTGCTGTTGGATTCGCTGTAATCTCAACTGTTCAGCGATCACTTCCTGTCGTATATTTTCGGGTAAAGCCGCCAAAAACGATGGATCGACTCCTTCTGGTATTTCTACGTCTTAATAAAAATATAAGTTAATAAATGAATCCTAACTTGCAATGGGAAATGCGAGTCAAGCCAGTAATACTAACTATAACTATATATGCACTAAATTTATAAAAGTGAAGGAACAATAGTTGTATTGATTCACCCCTTCTTTGTGCACAATATTGTTTAGAATAAAATTCGAAATAACTTACCGCCCAATATATTTGAAAATTCATGTGAAGTGTTAGTATTGGTTTGAATGTGGTTTGAGTTAACAGTTTCTTCATTAGTCTGAACCTCTACAACACTATTTGCTTCAGGGGTTGAGCTCACGATCACAGAATTGTTGACCAAATCATTTTGCGTTTCATCAATATTTGCATTATTTACACCTTCACTACTAGTATTAGTAATCGTTGAAAGATCTTCTGGTGTGATAGCATTTCCTATTTCGTCACTTTCACACCTGACAGGAGGCGGAGGTCTTTCTTGTGTGTCATCTGAAAAGACTGACTGAAGTTCAGAGGAATAGAGAGGAGTCAGAGGTGGCGGCTCTTGAGGAGGATTAGAGTTTTCATCACTGTTTTCATTATTAATTTCCATATCGATTCGTTCGGGAATGACTTGCATTTCAGGCATGAGTTGTGCTTCAGTGCATATCATTTCACTGACTTCATTGTCATTTTGAATACTACTAATATCTCCATTAGTTGTTGTTTCTGTGATTTCCATTGAAACGGGAGGTGTTATTCTGTTTTCGGCTTCATTTCTGGCTGAAGTCTGAATGGCTGGACCTAATACTTGTTCTACTATAGAAGCCGCTAATTTCTCAGTATTAATGTCCACCTCTTCTGATTCTAACTTTGATTGGATGGCAGACTTCACTTCTTCAGCTTCGTTAGCTTTTTTGGCCTCTTCTTCTTTCTTTTTCTTTTCTCTTCTTTCAGCCATCTCTTCGTCACGATGTTTCTCAAGAAATTCAATTATTTCTCTCTTTATTAAAGCGACGCAATCATGAAGAGAGTCCCCATCGAGTACTCGAGATTCTTCAGTCCATCGAAGCATTGCTGACGGAACAGAACCTAAGGTTGAGGTTGAATTGCCTGATATAAAACTACTTGGATTTTGCAATTCAAACAAATCCTCATCAGTTGCGAGAATATGAAAGTCATTACTTGTGAGTATAACCTGAGCCGGACCTGAAGTTGAACCCAATCCAGATGATGACGTCAGTTGTAGTATATCTTGAGCAGTATTTGGTCCGAGCAATCGCTGTAATATCGCCGGAGGGTTTGGATGTCGAGTTCCACTTGGAATGTGCCAACTGTGATGATTAGCAGCACTCGTTCCCAATGATGGTCTATATATTCTTTGTCTACCGCTTCGATGTGAACGACTCGCTAGAATTCCAGCTGCGTTTGCACTCGAGGTCGCAGAATGTGATAGAACTGAAGCACTGGCGGCGTCTCCGTGTCTGACAAGTAATGGATGAGAT
This sequence comes from Camisia spinifer, assembly GCA_034694065.1. Lineage (NCBI taxonomy): Eukaryota > Metazoa > Arthropoda > Arachnida > Sarcoptiformes > Camisiidae > Camisia > Camisia spinifer. The sequence continues at coordinate 15,862 of JAQFXV010000258.1, forward strand.
ATTGAGACATTTCCGGGTGCGGGCGGAACAGTTGGCTGTGCGGTATCGTTTCCATTCGTATTCTCATCACCTATTATTGGCAGTAAAGTTGAGAGACGATCCCCGACGTGAAGCACTGAAGTCGGAAACATCTCTTCGAGATCAAAGACTAGTCCGCCATCATCTCTATCGTGATAGCGAAAGAGCTGATCTCCGATTTCATCGTGATCTACATAACCAGAAGTCTCATCATCTTCTTCAGCGTCATCGTCATCATCATCATCAATATGTTCGTCATCGTCGTCGTCATCATCATCATCTTCATCACGTTCTTCGTCTTGACCGCTTCCGTCATCATCATCTTCGTCGTCGTCATCACTTTGAGACTCGTCTCCGCTCTCAGATTCAGCGCCATTCGAGTTGACGACATTGTCATGATGTTCCACTTCTTCCGCATGATCTTCGTGTTCAATCTCCGTCTGATGGTCTTCATCGTCGTCATCAGTTCTTATTTCATCGGAAGCAAAAGTACCACTTCTAGGATGGTGTACATCATTGTACTGATCGAATGAAACCTGATCTAAAACAAAGGCCTCATTATCAGCATTATCGTCAACATTAACATCAGAGGCAACAAAAGCGTTATCTGAAGCAATCGCTTCCCTTTGAAGTGCACCAAAAGCCCCATCATTGGCAACAATTGGAGATTCATTCATAAGTTCAGTTTGATTGGATTGACCCAAACTATTGATAGTTTGAGAACTATTAAGAGTAGAGGAAACGTCTTCTTCCATTGCTTCCTGACTGACAGATGTCTGTTCCGGTTTGAACAATGGTTTTCCACTTTTAATGGCCACTTGTGGAGGAATGTTAACAATTCTCGATAAAGTTTCTAAAGGTTTAAGGGTTGAGTTGACTGTTTGTGCCATATTTGGTGACGACAAGTCTAATGAATGTGTGACTCGCGCCAAATCAGTAACGAGTCCGCGACGTAATAAGTTCTTCACAATACCATTCATTATACTTGTTTGACTACGAATTGAATTTTGTATGTTTTGTTGTGAAGATGAAGCAGTGGTGGGAGGCGGACATGACTCTATCATTGTACTAATTAATGAAGTGAGCGCTTGAATTCGGGCGTGTTTTTCGTTTGACTCAATAAGAACTAATGCTCGATGTAATGCACTTTTGACTTCATTGACTAAACTTTGTTGAACTTCTGGTGTATGTGTGGCTGAAGCCAATGCAGCGAAAAGAACACGTGAAAGTGCGGGACAATCGCGATCACCAATTGTTTGTGTCGGAGGCAGTAAATTGTCTAAAATAAACGATAATGCAGTGCATTCTTCTGTTATCAATTCTGATTGACCTAAACATAAAAAAAATAGTTTATGTTTATTAAGTTTCGTTTAAATTGAAAATTTTGAATAGAATTTAAAATAGTTTACAAACCGCTCGGATAGATGTGATCACAGATTAGTTTTGCGACAACATTATAAGATCGGGTCAATTCAGCCAATAATCGCAAAATAGAAGATTGCGTTAATAAAATTCTATTCTTTTTATTGCTCACATCGTCTTCATTATTGGCAGAAGTGGTTGGCTTTTGAGGTTCTGTAGTAGTTGCCGTTTCATCAATTGATTGTTCGTCATTATCGTCCTGTTGTAACATATCTGATGACATGACTCTATTCATATTTGTTGGATTAGAAGAGTTTGACGCTAATTGAGCCGCACTTTCATCAGTGGTATTATTTATTACTTTAACTGCTAATGCATTCAATAAATCGCAAACAAGTTCACGAGTGATATTGACTGGAGTTATCGGGCCTTCAATTTGTTGTTTTCCGGGCAATACTTTCAAAAATTGAGTTGGATTTGAGGCGATAGTGCGCGGATCTTCTTCTTCACGCTTTGAAGTTGGCATTAAATTAATTCTGAGCACAGATTTGGCGACTTCGACAAAAAGGGTTCCGTTACGACATGCGGCCGGACCTAAAACTCTCATTATATAATGCATTTCTTTACAACTCATCGGCGAGTGATGTGTTTGCAGACGAATCACTTTTTCCATAGTTTGTCTCAAAGTTATCGGCTCTTCGAGAACATGTCGTATAATCAAAGTTGCGAGTGATGTAAATCCAGTGAAAGCAGACGCTTGTGTTAGTTGTAAAATAGCGCGAACGCCTCCGAGCTCTGCAAACTGAGCAGCGATTTCATAATTACGGGTTAAACGCAAACATAGTCTCATCACTGCGTGAAGAGTATCGGCTTCGACCGGAATATTTATGAGTCCGACTAATGTCCCAATCAATGACTGACAATGTCTCGCTTCAAGTGAAGGTACAATTTTACTATTAATAGATGTTTTCTCATCACTTTCCTCTTCAACAACTGGTTTATTACTATTATCCAAAACAAACATAATTGGTCTCCAATTACCAGTTTCTTCATTGATCTGAACCATTGTACTCAACTGAACGGTATACCGTCTTCGTCCAGCAGAGAATCGTATAATTTGTTCACCATTTTTATAGGCGTCATCAATAGCTTTGTTATTACTGGCGACGTATGGACTCCAACGACCACTTCTATCATCAAACCATTTCCACTGACGCTTAGATGTTGTTAAAAGTGGTGCTTTTCGAGCAGAGGCAACCGCTGCCTTATCGTATAAATCAATGAGTAGTATAAGTGGTGCCAACCATTTGGGTGTTATTACACTATTCTTATTATTAGTCGCGACTAAACTTAATAAGTGTTGTGCAGTTTCGAGAAGATGTACCATATCATCAATTATTCCTAATTTAGAGAATAGTGTCGCGCATTGTATTCTCATTTCTTCAAATAATAAAGTATACAAATGTATTCTTGTGGCAGCTTTTGATGCTTCTGGTATTTGAGCCACTTGTGAAGCCCATTCAGTTACTGTTCTTTTGTCGAGTTCTCTCATATAATTAGTGCTTTCAATCAATTTAGTTATATTAGAATATATTTCATGCAATAATTCAGTAATCATTTCTGAACACCACTGTTCGCCATTTCTTTGAGCGACAGCTAATAATAGATCACAAATTCGATATACAGTATCGGGTAAAGTGTCCAAAAGACGTAAACAACCAGAAAGAATATTTTTAGTGAAGTTATCCATTGAATCTTTAGAAATGGGCTCTTCGTTAACCATTTTTACTTCAATAGTTGTCTCACTTGAACTCGCATTCTCTCCCTCTTCATCAGCGGTTACATTTTCTCCTAAAGACATAGCTATAGCTCTCATCATTTGGTCTTCTTCTGACATTTCCCAGTCCGGTGGTAAACCCTGAAAAGAACAAATTAGTTGTAGGAATTATTATATCATTAAAAGAACATTATATTTGTCACAAATATTTGCAAATAATTCCCTAAAAATATAGCATAATTTTGGATCTCAACCAGCTTTTGAAAGTAACAGCTGATTGGCCTCTGATATATGCACTAAAATTATTGCAAAATGAATGACTTACAGCCGCATGTCTGAGAGGGCCCGGATGGCTGAGCAGGTAATCAGTCGCCTGTTCAAGTGTCCCCGTTTGTAATAAGGCATCTAAAGCTAATTCTCGAGCAAAACCCATATCCATAAGTTGTTGCAAATGATCAGCATTTATTCCCTGGTCTTCTAAATCATTGCTAACTCGTACTGTAGTTCTACTGGTTGTACTCGTTGGCACACTTGTTGTCACATTGGGAGCACTTGAAGCTGGAGTACTCGGAGTTACAGTTGTAGTGACTGTCGGCACAGTTTCTTTCTCTTTTGCCAACTTTTCTTGAATAAGTGATTCTCCTTTGAGTAGATGACAAAGAATTGCTAAAATAGATTCAGACATTCTCTCTCCGTGAACTTTCAATGGTTTTTTATCCCATAAATGCATTATACATTCAAAGGCTCTCTAAAAATTTATGAGATTATAAATAATTAGTTGAAAATTAACTCAAAATCAGTTTATAACTTACTCGATGTGTTCTAATTAAGTATTGCACGGGATCGAAGGGTACGAAATCTGTTTGCGTTGATTTGTTTGGCATAGTATGAGGCGATTCCAATACCATTCTTGGATTTACCATCTTTTCTAATAGCATAAGCCATGAGTCGAGAAACTCTCCGGCGCCTTCTGGTAGGTCTGGATGTTCAAGACCTTCAGCCACAGACACTTTACCGTCTTGAGAAATGGCCCATTTGAAGGTACTTTTAATTATAATTTAATGATTAAAATAAAGTTCAAGTTTTGTGGTTCGAGAGAAGCTTCAAATAAATATGAGACTCACTTAAAGAAGGCGTCCTGTCCTCCGCATAACACAAATTTTTGAAGCATCAGATGATAAGGATGTTTGCGCTCATCGAAAAGCATTGGAGACGTGAAACCAACTGAACAAATATAAAATGTTAGTCTGAAAGAAAATAAATATAGCATTAATGACAAATCCAGCTTAAGTTTGATAAATTACAAAATTTAAGCAACGATGCGTTTAATGCATCACTTTATGCATACACAACGACCTTAAACGTTATATAATTAACATAAAAGGAGATACCGGATGCAAATTAGAATAAAATTAACTTCAATTAAAAATACCTAAATTTAGGAATGGGTGAAGTGGATGGCGGTTGCCATGAAAGACCACTTGCTAACAATTTAGTCAATGATTTCGCTACATTTCTGGCAGAAATAGAAGGCACTGAAGGCTGATTTTGAACATTATGATGACTACGTCTGTGTCTTATCGGCGAACCGACACATAACTATTGAACATAAGTTTCAAATTATAATAATTGTTATTCAAATCAATATATTTATTAATACATACTTTTACGAGAAGACCAAAGAGCTCTGCGAGAGCTCGTCCTAATCTCGAAGCACTAGTTAATAATGGCTTAATTTGTTTCTGTTGAGCTGTCATTTTTGTTTGAGACCCATTCGGGCTTTTCTTTCTTTTATTAGCGTCTTGTAAGTTATCATTAGTTTCGTCGACTTCCATATTAGTAGTCGTCGAACCATTAGCTTCACTATTAGTTTCAACGACTTCATTGTCGTCATTTAAGTTCAAAGCACTGGTCAATCGTTCCAATTGGTGTCGACCGAACATCCAGTTGGCATTGGCTGAAGCTTCAGAACAAAGTGCTAACAATACAGTACTTTCCCAAACAAGAGAAGTGTAGAGACGACTCAATCCTTGTAGAACTGTTAGACCTAATTTTGAGCCCCAGTGTGTGATCGATAGGTTCCTGATATCACTTTGACCCGTACGGCAAACGTGAACGAACATTAATATGTATGCGTGTGCGGCAGACATTGAATGTAATAAAGGTGTTGCTAATGATGACTGAAAAGGATCACTATTTGATGAATTACCTGAAGCGAGAACTAATTCTTCCAATAGAACACTTCCTCCGGGAGGGTCTAGAGGTCTGTGAAGTAAATCTAACTTTTCTAACACATTGTTTAAAGCGTCCAAACCTAAAGTCAGAACATGTCTTTCTTGGGCTAAATTCTTTATTTTAAAAAACATTTTAAATTATTAAATTTGAATAAATAATAAATTTGAATAATTATAAAGCTATTGTATTCTCACCAAAATAGATTTGCAAACACTCGCGACTGAAAGGCATGCCGGAGACATCGGGAAATCAATGGGAAGATTTGGAAGTTGGAGTATCTTTAAAAGAGGTTTTAAACCATTTTGTTTAACGAATTCACGGCAATGATCATCAGTTGAGTTATTACTAAGTATTGCATCAACAAATCTCATCTGTAATTAAATATTAGATTCACTACAATTGAACAGAATCTTAAGGCTCATTATATAAAAGCATTGAAAACAGACCACATTCAAGATATAGTCGACGAGTGGGACCGGAGTTTTTGCATCACTTGTTGTCGCTTTCATAGTAATAGTGGTCGCAGTGGCGGCTGCGTCATCGTCTTCCTCTTCTTCTTCATCACTCGAACCAACTTCATTTCCAACGGGAGCATTATTGGAACGCCCGATATCATTGGCATTCGTTCCGTTCGCTTCATTTGACTTCGCGGTCGGTTTTGAACAAACATAGTTAGGATCAGAGCCTAAAGAGCAAAGTTCTTCGAGTAACTAAAATAGAACAAAATTATAAATTAAATAAATGCTGTGAAGCAGTGTTCGAATACAGTATATTTAAAGACAAATACCTTAATGATGGCAGATGTGGCGTCAGTTCTCAAACTTGGCTGATGCCTCATCAGTTCGTCCATTGCATTTCCGAGATTGGAAGCCGTGTCTCCCATTGGATCACTGCTTCTGCGCCTTCTCATTGCTGGCAAATAGTCAGGTGAAAGAAGTACTTTGAAAAGTCGCTCAAATGGTTTACAGGCAACAAATGCTTCTAATCCTCTATTATTAAGACAAAGAGCACTGAAGACATTTGGCAAAGAGGCGAGAACTTCACGAGTGGCCGGAACCTCATTTAGTTTGAACAAAATTAAATTATTTAATAATTATATAAAAAGAATAACTAATAAAAAAAAAATAAATAAAAACAAAACGGTTCTCACTTTTACCTCTTTGACGAGGAGAGCGTGTAAGACAACATCCGTGAGACCACTTTCCTGAAGAGAAGAGAGAAGCGATGGCTCTTGAAATACATAAACAGTTACGACATCGGTCGCGAGCAAGAATAGCGACGGACCATAATATTCAGCATTACTTATTACGTGCCTTAAAGAACGCGGAAGATTGCCGTACATTACTATTAAACAAAAAATTATATTAAAATTGGATATCAATTCAAGAAATTATTTTGTTAAATGTATATAAGCTTACAATGTCTGATACCATCAGAAAAAGCCGGATCTTGAATGGCTTTCTTAAGAAAATTAAGCATAGATTTGAGAAGTGCTGCTCTTTGAGGATAACATTGAATGTCTTTTAAATTCTGGTCATTTGAGGTCAAGGCAACGGGTGTCTCATTTTGTGTGAGATCGACTTCCATTGGTGTTATACCACTAGTTGAAGGTATTGTCGACTCACTTAATGGCATATCAGTCGACTCTCTTCTTGTGGAGACTTCAATAATAAAGGGTTGTTCTGTTCGACAAATGTCTACTTCATACTAATTGATAGAAAAACAATTAGTATACATTTGTTGCATAGGAAAGGATTAAAATTCAAACCTCTAATCGTTGTACAAAAGCATTGAGACCAAAATGTGATTGAAATGCAGTCATATCCAGATTAGTGATGAGATCAATTACTCTCACGGCTCGGGTTACAAACTATTGTAATATTATATGAATTTATAAACAAATAAAAGAATAAATAAAATAGATTTTGAGATAGATAAGAATAATACAGTAATGTGTTCTGATTCAGTTCCTTTCCAATTGATAACTTTAAGGAGTGACTCCATCATTCCGCACTGTACTAACGCTTCACCGCCTATAATATAGTTAATAAATCAATTTCAAATCGATATATACAACAAAATTAATCCATTTACTAACCGTTTTCATAACTGGCTAAATGATAGAGGAATGAAAAGAGTGCGGTCGCAAATGGCAGTGGAAATAATTGAGTGTTGCCGTCGATTAAAGCTTGAATACAACTTCTAACTAGAACTGGCAAAAAGCCGTGATATGAAGCGGCACCCGTTACGTCTATTATCACATTCAACCTTTCATCACAAATAATTAAATAAATATTACACTTATTTACAATAATTATTGCAAAAAATTTTTAAATTATTTATAAATCAATTTATTTCTAAAATATAAACAAACAAATGGGCCGATAAAAAATAGCAAAATTTTATGGAAAGCGGATCAGAAAATGATAATTAATTTTAAATATAGAAGAGAATAATTTCATTAATCAATAGATAAGTATCAATGATAGAGGTTGAGGATTCTCTCAATTATTCGAATCCATATATTATAATACGAAATAATGACAAGAATTAATTTTCTTTCTCAATACAATCAGTTGAAAACCGTATTTAAATTAATTGGATTAAATTCAAGGTAATTGTTTGATGTTCAATATGTCTACAGAGGTTTAAAAGTTTATTAAACCGATTCATATATTTAATAAAATGATTATGCGATATAGCATTTAATAACATGTTTCAAATTATTAATTGTTTAAAAGTTCTTCTAAATTATTCATTTTAGTGTTTTAAGAGTTTGTTTAACTGAATAAAATTAGTATTCATTGAATGTGAAGATTTTAATATTCAATTAAAAATGTGTGAAAATTGAATATAAAATATGAATTAACAATAGTTTGATAATATTTCAAAGATTGCTATATTGTTAAACAGTGAATCGGTAGCAAAAATGTTTAACATCTGCTTTACAAGTATTGTAAATCTTATTATGAAAGCAATCATTCAAAGCCATGAAATTCAAAACTATTAGATTTCAATTAGGATTAACACTAATTAAAAGCAGCTCTAGATATATGACTTGACATAAGCACTGAGTTCAGGCATTTGTTTTTTGTTTATAAATTAATTCACGATTCTATGTTTGCGGAAGTATTTAATTTCAAGACAAGATAGAAGAAAACATAAAAGTATAAGATATTATAGCTAAGCATTAAAAGCATTGCAATATGTTTTGCAAAAAGAAATTATTAAATTTTCTGTTCTATTTAATTCTTTCAATAACCTAAGCATTAAAGTATATTTACTTTGAATTCCTGTCCAAATGAATAATAGATGTTAAGGTACGCAAAGACGCGGCTTTTATTTCCTGAAGAAAATAAAGTAAAATATTTAAAGTAAACAGTTTTGCGAACTATAAGAAGAAAATAGCTTACAATGAGTTTGTTATCATTCAACTCAAGAACATCTACTAATTCTTCTATAAGTCCATTATATAAGAGAGAAGTGGCGTTTTCTTGTAATGACATCGCTTGACAGTAAACTATAAGTATTTTTAAATATTATTCATATATAAGTTTACAAAATTAGAGATAAATGACATACCAATTATGGATAAGGCTTGAAGCCTAGCCTGAACGCATTGAAGTCTTTTCTTATAATTAGAAAAACTTTTAGCGAGTCTTAAATGAGTAAATAATAACATTTGTTTATCTGTTGGAACTTTATATGTTTCAATCATTTCTTCCATTATTTGGGCTAAAGATTTGTCAATTTGATCGATATTATCAACATGTATAACACTCAATGCATTCGCCTTCTTATTGACCGAATCATCGCAATAGTATTCGAAATGAAGTGTTGTTGCACTCGAAGGAAATGAAGACATCGGCAAATCTTGACAACATTCGGCTAAACCGAATCCATTCTCTTTTCCGCCCCAATTCTGTTAATGTAAGAGAAAGTTAAGTCAATAATCAAAACATTAATAAGTTCTATAATAGTGCCAAACTCTAAATTCTATTTATGGCAACATTTTTTCTTTAATAGCATCAAAATTTAGAGCCAATCAAAGAAATGAGAAATGCCATTAAATTGTATAACTTTTAATAAATTGAATCATAAATACCTCTGCGAGATATGTGAGTCGAGTGAGTAATGCCTGTCTTTTTTCTGTACTAATTCTTGAAATAAAATTAGATCTTTTACTGAATACATAAAGAAGATTAAGTACAGCCAAAACCACCTGCATATCTCTTGATGATAATAATGTTATCAAATGCTATTAATTAGAGAAAAATCAATTTATAATTTACACTCCAAGACATCGATTCTTTCAATTCATTTATACCTCCATTGAATTATAGAGATGTCGAGAAAAGCTGTGTTCTATTAGTAAAGCTGTGAACATAATAATGTGCATCAAAAGCTCTTTTCTCTATTAATTAATAAATTGAGATATTAAGGGATTAATTGTATTGTAAAATATATGACAAGTTTATAATAAATACCTTTTCATTGTTTGGAAGATCCAAAGGTAGTGACCATTGGTTTTCATTCTCTCGATGACAACACGACTCCAATATTGAATCAAAAACGTCGAGAACATCAATCCAATGATAGAGTTCACACTATTTCATATTTAATTACAGTTTAAACTTAATTTAATATAAAATTAATCAAAAATCAAAACCAAATGAGTTCATACTTTTCCACAATTCCATGACTTTATTTTTTTCAGTTCCTCTAATAATTCATTTTCATCGCAAGCCTTTAATTTTTCAATAAGGGATTTGCAATCTGTAGGCTTTATAGTCAATAAATACATTCATTTAGTTATCATTTAATTCATTTAAAATAAAACAATTATTTATTTAATAAATTATAAGATAAATACCACTTCAGAGGAACTTTTCTTCGATTTTGTTCTATCGATCTTCATATTTATTCTCTCTATTAATCGATTCTCTATTTTAATAAATACTCAAATCATAAGCAAATCTTTATTTGTTTATTCGTTTGATTATAACTTAAGATTAAATTAATATTTTATTCAAATTAATAGAAAACTATTTGAAACAAAATAAAAATACGACTAAAAATAAATCAAATTTTGCACTAAAATTAATAGAAATGATATGAAATGTTTTTTTCATTCAATTCATTCATTGATAAAGATTTGCAACTTTTATATCAATATTCAATTAATTGATAAACAAATTAAAAACAAATAAAGAATTAATAAAAAGAGTTAATTAATAATCAATATTTTTAAATAATATGTTGAATGAAAGAAATGGCGACAAAAATAGTTAAAACAAATAATATATTATCAAAAATATTAAATAAATAATAATAATATCAATATTTATATAATATTAAAGACAATGAATGAGTCACTAAAATAAGAGTTTATATTAATTAATAAATAATTATCGAAACAATTCATACATTAATCCATTTTTTGTAATTAAAATCAAATAATCTTATTATAAGTTCAATAAATAAAATCAATTTCACTAAAGAATTAATTAATTAAATAATAAAATTGTATTTATTGTACACAATATTTATAATACACTTTCTTTTTATTATAACAAAACGTTTATTAAGTCTTAACTCAATAGCAATGGACTGAAAGTGTAAAACAAAATCTCAAAATGACTTCGCAAATAAAGTCTGAATGCCTTCTATTTCTCTTCCATATAAAATGTCTTTTTTTAAGTTTACAAATTTGTACTCAACTATTGTTATGTCTAATAAAAGGATTTTATATAAATCAATAATAAGTTTACGTTCTTTTTTATGTTGTTTTCACTTATTTGTTGACTATATAGAGGGCAGTATTGCACACATATTTTGAAATATTTAGTTATAAATTGATATCATTTGAATGCATTTCAATTGAAATATTGTATTAATAAATTGCAATCATTCAAACAATAATAATTATTATTTCATTCAGATTTCATCTAAAGATTCTTTTAGTAATTGAAGGCTTTATTAATATTTTGAGCGATTCTCGATTATTCTATAGGTTTATAAACGTTAAATATTTAAAAAAAATTGAAACTAAGAATAAAACTTTCAACAACTTTTGTGATAATGGTCTGAGGCTTCAGGTCTTTACCCAAGATTCTAACCCATGACCCCTACCTATTAGGAAACTGAAGACCTTGACTCGAACTCCAACCTGAACCTCAAGACTCGGACCTCTTTCAAAAATTTATAATTAAAACAAAAATACGAATAAAATACTTCCATTAAATAATTCAATGAAAATAAGAATTTTTAGGATATTATTTAAATTAATAAAATCATTGACAACACTTTCGAAACCTTTATCAAATTTGATTTTAAAATAAGTTAACTCACAATCTATGAATCAAAGTTAGAACTTTAGGTTTTTCT
>JAQFXV010000259.1:0-27622 GCA_034694065.1 Camisia spinifer
AACGTTTTTCAAATGTTTTACTCAACATTTCCCACGCTCTATACTATACAATTCTCTTTAATTAGCTGTTAGACTATAAGGAAGGCTAAACAATGTGAGAGATAGTATTGCGATAAAATTATAATAAGCCTCAGTTATGTTGAGAGCCCTAAGCATTCATAAACAGTAACGTTCAGTCGAGTTTTCATGTAATCTAACATTCAAGTTATGGCATATAATCTTAAGGGGTGTATCATTTCAAGTACTGCAGCCACTTTGCACCTGATGGCTTACAGCTATGCCAACGGCCTCTTATTCTAATTTCTCTTCTCATTCCTCCCACGCTTTCTCATCCAATAATCAATGAGAGACCAAATCAGATCTACCAAATATACAGATATTTCTCTTTTACTCTAAAGGTCACTAAAGCTCACGGGAAAAATGCGAAGGAAAAACTCAGTCCAACCCAATTGTTTCACAAGATTTTATGCAAATTTCAATATTCTAATTCACTATTTTTTATAATCATTATTGTGTAAAATTTTAATTTATTCAAAAGGATTAATTCCAAGATAAGAAAAAGTTCAGAAAAGATTGTTTTCCTCTTAAAATTTATTTTAATTATCTATCACTCATAATCAGACCACAAATATTTTTAAACATTAGTTAAAAAGTTGTTTTTCTTTAAATTCCACTCATGATTAAAGGGTTTTGTCAGCTATAGAAAAACAGACGTCAAATATATTCAATATTTAAAATGTGATTTTTTATTGATGAATGATTTTCGTCAATGATATGTTTTCTAAGAAAAGCCATCATTTTATTATAACTGATGATTCAATTAATTTCATAATTTTTGGAATCATATTCTGAGAAGAAATTTTCAATTAAAAGCATTTATTTTAAAGACAATTTGAAAGCATATAATAGTTAATCGGTTTTATTTGTAGTTTTTTTAGTTGAATAAATTTTCAATTAAATTATTCGTAATTTGTTGGTTAATATACTTTCTCTCTAATAATGCAATGAATGATTTGTAGTAATAAATAAAAGTTGAATTTTGACGGAGCATTAATTTAGATTTTTTGAATGCATTGCCAAATTAAATATGCCTCAGGCCATAAATATGAAAATAGTGGTCTGCGATTTTGACTGACTTGAATATATCATACGGTATCTTCGATGCGAACCAGGATCTAAAAAGTGACCCCAAGACCCGTTCACTTGAGCCTAACTAAAGCTATAAATGCCTTAAGGCTTTCATTCTAAAAGCAAAATTTCGATTCAGGGATACCTCTCATCCATTTTTATATTGACTCTCATTTGTCTTTTTTATATTCTTTTCATGATTTCGAATCAAAATTAAACGGGACTCTAATTATTAGCAAAATATAGGCTAAAACTTGAGTTTTTAATCAAAATTAAGCTCTTTTTTTTCAATCAATTAAATGCAACTTTATTTTAAGATTGAGTACAAGTTGCTTAACCTTCACTTTTCATTCCAATTCAAACCACTTTAGTCTATAGTTCTTGAATTTTAATTTGCAATCCATTCCAATTCCAATAAAATTCATCGGAATTAATTGCAAAACTTTCAATATTACACATTTAGATGAGTAAAAATATCTCGAAAACATTTTGTGACATTTATGTTGCTCTTCAATGATTTGTCTTTTGATTGTCTCTTCAGTTTTAATTATTGATTTTTCGAAGTTTAATGTTAAAAAAATTAAGTTTCAGTCAAACTTTAACATTTAATTTTGTAATAAAGTTGAGTTTATTGTTTTTTGAAAGCAATAATAGCTGCTATACTTGAAAGGCTCTTATAATTTGCAAAATAAAATTAAAATAAAGTGAACACTTTTTAAGAATAGAGAAATAAGATTAGGAATTCTGATGAAGAGATAAGTAAATACTTTCTCCTAATGTGTTGCATAAGTGGTAACATTTAAGAGTTTATTTATTTGACATCTAATGTTTGCTACTTTTTACGCGAGATTTACTATAAGATAAGCACACTCTAAGCAATCACATAAATTTTCTCATGACTTTTAGGTGGAAGAATATGTTGCTTTTCTCCCTGTATAGAACAGGTACAGAAGACAAGTATCGCTTTAAGAGAGAATATGTTTTTCGACATTGAGACCTATGAATGCGTTTTAAGACCCTATGAAGTGAAACAGATTTCACTGCCTGTCTATAATTTTGTTTCATCAAAAACGGTAATCAATTGCTTTCATTCATTTATAACTTTTAATTTATTTAATGTATTTTTGAAGAAAAAAACTTGATTTGCTTTCAGGACTATCGAGAAGAAGATGTATCTGTTAGTGAACCCGTATTTGGTTCTGATTCTGACGAACAGTTACCCAAAAGATTGAAAACAGAAAGGGATAGATTTGAAACGACTTGTGATATGAATAAAGATTACATAACATCGTATTCATTGAGTCAAACGGCGGGTCACACGGGCTTTATTACGATTGCAGTTAAATATGAATAAATTAAAACTAATTTTTTATTAATGTTCCCATTTTTTATTGTATTTGAAATAATTTACAGAAATGGCACAAATAATTATTATATTATGTGTAAAAATCATGAAATGTAAAAAAGTAATAAAGTATAAAAAGCTTTTTTATAATAAAAAATATCACATCGTTTTTGGAGTTCTTTTGTATATCAAATTACAATAATGACAGCGAAAAATAGTGGCGCTTAAAGTAATTCATGAACTTTTGGAGAAAATCTCATAAAATGAATCGAAAGAATATATAGTAAGAAAAGGAAACACTTTTTGACACCTAATAACATAATGGCCACTATTTGGCCAAATAGTAACTGAAGGAATGCCGCCAAAAACATTATGCAATTTGTTTAAGATTTCAGGTATTGTTAGATTTGGTTTCCTCTTATCAAACTTGAAAAGAGAAACGTCTAATACGCCAAAAGTACATGAAGTACAATAGGAATGCATTGAAGCTGAAAACTTTTCGGCAACTTTATTCGCGCACTTTTGCTTACCTTTTGCTATATATATAGCAAGTTATATATAACTTATTCTTAATCATGCTTCAAAAGTTGGATTTGGATATAACGGAGAGCACAATATGGTCTTACTGAGAGATCCGGGAACTATAACTTAGTCACTTATAATAATAATGATGAAAAATGTAGCGAATAATAATATGATAGCATTTCTTCTATAGAAGATTTCATGCATTCTTTATACTTGACATCGTTGATAGAGTTCATTGGCACGAATGACCGTCAATATATAATATGAGTTTAAGAGATCTCTCGGTCTCTTTCATAATAGGGTACTCCAAACATATTTAATAAGTTAAGCTTATATAATAATAGTTTATAATAATGTGTTGGCACAGTCAACAGTCCATATAGAAGATGAGCCCTCAGTATTACACAAAAAATTTTACGACAGTGCGAACAGCCTTAAGCTTATAGATTAGCGAATAATAGGGAAAATTGAGAAAATTAAGTTCCGAAAAATCAAAATTTACGCTAAGAATAGAGAGTAACGTGAAAATAGGCATTTATGTGAACCGATAATTTTGATACATTATTAAACTGAAATATTGTGTAGAAAATAATAATAACCCATAATATTTATATTCTTTGTGAAAAAATGGATTTGATAGGAAAATATAACGCTGACGGCAATGTGCCGTACTTTCGTTCCGGTCCTTCTCACGAACCAACAATCTATGTAATAACCAGTAATAACAATTTTATTCTTTATTCTTCATTCCAGACAAGTTGTGTTTCACTGGATAGAAAAATGCAAAAAATTTATTTTCATTAGTTTTAGAAAAACCAAAAAAATAAATTAAGCCTAAATTTAAATGAAATCCATTACTCATAAGGAGTATCACAGTATATATCCTTCTTTTTTAAGTTTGGTTCCGCTCTGAGGTAAAAATTGCCTTTAAAGGTACGTTATTGTGTTCTATTGATGAGCCGACTCACCAAATCGCAAACCACAAGTTAATTACATTCTTCACGCATGCAAAACTATAACTAACCTCAAGCTAACTTCCAATTCAATCGTTATTTACTGTTATCTCTAATGCATTTTACAATCAGGCAAACATTTCACTTATAAAATTATATGAAATCAAAAATGTGTAACTATTGTGTCAGTTAATTAAATATTGAATAATCAAATAAAGAATATATGGCAAAGACTAAAGCCAATGGACTAAATGTGAGAGTTCTTAATTAATGGGCTGTAATAAGTTTGATAAGTTATGAAGTTTGAAAAGTCTTAAAAAGTTTGCCAATTGATGGCATAGTTAAATGAATATTTGAGTTATATTGAGAGAGCAAAGAGCGAGTTTGTTCGTATAAGTTAGTTATATAAGTAAGTTTGTTTGCAAACAAATTGGAAAACTAAATTGAGGCTATGATAGTGATAAATGGATGTTATACTAGAATCTACTGTAATACTGCTTCGAGCATAAAGAATATGAGTAAAACTATCTATATATACGTTATGGTGGAAGAGCGTCAATATTATACATGAATATACGGTGAAGAAATATTAGTCTATTAGTATATGTAGAGGTAGTATAAGATGCATACCGATCAAGCAGAGTCCTGGGCGGTCGCTCGAGCAGTTCTCTCTCCTTTTGGAATAGAGCTACTCATACCGACATAGCTGGAGGCTCTTCCCACGCCACAAGAGGATGAACTGAGTTCTACCGATGATGCCGGTGAAGAGCTATGTGATGGAATGTCTGCTCCACTGGTAACGGCTTGAAGACCAGCTGAGGGCTCATGACCACTATCTTGCGGTGCACTGACTAGATGTGTTACTGCCTCGCTATCTGGCATCTGCTCCTCTCCTGAACTCATTTTACTATTTCGTAATTCATTATAGTATTGTTGCTGTAAATGCAAAGGGTTTGAATCAATACCCAAAGAAGAAGCTATAGATAATTGGCTCATCGATGGATTTTCTCCATTGTAACCCCAAATAACATTAGGGAACGCGAATCTATGATCTAATGGCTCTAAATCTTTTTCTACCTGATGATGAACTATATGTGAAGGCCGTGAAGCTGAGAGATCAGTATATATTGGAGATGAGTTCCAATTGTTCTTTAATGTTTGATAAATTTGCTGACAATTAGAGCTTAAATTATTGGCGTTATTACCGATTATATTATTATTGTTTATACTGTTATTATGTATAATGTTATTGCTTAGAAATGTGAGACTTTCCTTCTTATTTGGCTTTTCAAAGGCTGAAGGAGGCGATTGTGATGTCATACTTCCGTAGTCAGATGTCGTCGATATTATAGATTCAGGTGATCTCACTTTTTCTAGATCTCTATCTGGAAAGTCATGGTATTGGTATGACATCATACCTGTCGGGTATTTTAAATAAGTTGGAGATGAAAATGCTATGATATTCGATACTTCTTCTGTATTGGTTGGAGTGAGCGATTGCTCTAAATTACTATTATCTGAATCGTCCATAAATGACATTTTGCTTTGATTACGGAAATGATGACCGATTTGTGCGTGATATGGCACTGATGTGAGAACTTGAGGACCACTATAATAGCCGGGCATAACAGAGCCCAACTCTGTTACAGTAGTCATTGAAGTAGCGGTAAAGCCTCCCGCGCCAAACACTGATGTTGGGTAAGCGAATGTTGAAGCTCTCGGATGGTGGTATGTCGAGGAAGGCGGTGGCGGCAAATTGTGATGACCCTGATTTGGACGCTTACTCAATGGCTCAGAAGATTCTGATTCTTCTTGTGGTTCTGTTTGTTGAGTCAATAGAGGCGAAAGTGACCGCTTTAGACATGCTATTGATTGTTGTTTTATTGATTCAGTTTCTGTAATGCTTTGAGCGGACGCATTGACAGCTGCAACGATACTCGGATAGGGTAAAGATCCTGCTTGTGGTGAATATTGCAATACTGCTTGAGGGTGATGGGGATGATGGGGGTGACGGTGTCCTGTCGTGCCATTCATAGGAGTTATTGCTGAATGAATGTGATGATAAGGGACTGAATGTAATGGCACTGAAGCCGCTTCTGCACCACCGGCTGAGGCCGCAGCGGCAGCAGCAGCAGCAGCATGGTGGTAAGCGTGACTCATGGCCGCCGGTGCCGCTGTTTGATAATATGTCGGTAAACGTGTGGTGTGTGTCTCATAAGCTAATCCGTAATGCATTTTAGAGTGAAGTGAATAAAACTGATATAACCAACTATTTGCTCGCATAACAATAGCTTCTTTTTCGCTATATTTAATCAAATAAATACACTTAAGAATTGGAATAAACAATCTATTGATAGAGCATTTGAGAGAATAGCACCTCAATTATAAAAGTAACGAACCTTAACACTTGATTAGTGCAAACAATAACGGGCTGCTGAGAGCTGTCATTACTATCTTTAACTTGTAAGACAACGTGAACCCAAATCCAATTGTTAGTATTAGTCTGTAATCGTAATAACAAAATACAAGACCGTTCTTGTTCTGATTGTGTAACTGAAACAAAAATTACACTGTAATCAATATTTTGGCGCCGCTTTAATATTAGTGTCTCTCTTACTTAATCTATGTTTGGATTGGGCTTCTCTAAGATGTTCCCAATGAACAAAGTCATACCACGACAGACTCTGAACGCTTGATTTACTGAATCCCAAATGAAATTCTCCGCTACATTCAAATAAAAGGAGTGTTTTTCAATTTTCCATAATATTCGGTTATATATTGTAAATTCTAATGAATTTTGAATTATGTTCACTCCCACTAAAAGTTATTTTATGTTTCGAACAATGCTAACCAATGCTAACCAATGCTAACCAATGTAACTGCCACTAAGTTATTCTCAGTCTTTTACGCTATTATAATAGACTCAGTAATAATGTTATGAGTAAAGTATAATTGTTGAAAAATAGTGTTTTACAATAGAATGTTTTGTTATAAACTGCATACATATTCAGGTATATATAGCATATACAGGTAGGTATACGTTGATGTCGAACACGATGTTATGATGTAGTAATGCCTTTCTCTTTCCTAAATTGACGGTTTGCTATATTGTAAATTTCTGTCTCAAAACCCTCCTCATGACCTCAACACTGATCTCAAGTCATGCACTAACTTATCTTCTATGGAATAGATATTGCAATCACATTAACCACAAAATGAAAACCACAACAACAAGAACACCAACATTTCAGATAATGTTCATAAGCCTATCCAACACCCATTAGGTCAAGTGTCACAGAGGTGAAAGCGGGTGTGGAATGAGTATATGATGAGTGAATGCAAGTTAATGCTAAACCAAAAAGTTATTTCAGTTTTATACACAATAGAGAACTCATAAACAACATCCATATCGCACCGGCCGATAGCTATTTATTAAGAAATATCATAAACATTGATGAGCAGAGAGTCACGATATCTAATATAGATTTAGTTTAAACTTTTACGCCAACAAACCATTTGAACGATAGACTCTACTATCCCTGACCTTAAAGAATATACCGAAGGACAGACATCTGCCTTAATATAAGTCTATAGTTTTTATTTTACTTCATAACTAACGAGTAAGCAATTATCAATTGCAGTGTCTCTTAGTTTTATATTAAATTCTATTATACGTTAATTTATATCTTTTACTACTAACGAGTCTAACCTATAATCAAACCACTGGTGCATAAAAGCGTAAAATTTGTTATCAAAACTTATTTTATTTATAAGTATGATTATATTTCTAGAGTTCTCAAATTACTTATTGCATACGTGAGTCTCAGATTAATACTTGATGTCATTTGTAATAAATTTGTTTACTTATGTCTTTTTCATTCATGCAATTTATTTCAAATTTGAGTTTTTCGAACACAACTTATTGATGTGATTCGTGTGAAAAGTGATTCAAATTATTGACATGATTTTAACAGATGACTTACTTTCTATCGAGATGAAGAAATTTCATGTCCATTGAGTGTATTGAAGTGAAAACATTAGTACTTCCCTGAACTACACATTCTCGTGTTTCAGGCATTGCGACCGGTGTACAAGTGGCCAAAAATACTGGTTCATTACGACTGCAAAGCGGTAAAAAACTAACAAAATGTCCTTGAATTAAGACTACCTAAAAGTGAATGAAAATGACTTTATTATATGATGAAATGATGATGTTATGAGTACTTTTTGATCCCCAAATCTCATCTGTCGTCTGGCATTTCGTGATACATTCATTCTGCATAAAAACATTCGTGTATCGGGTGATAAACTGAGAGGATTGGGTGTTCGCATCAGTTCGGCCTGAATTGTTTGATGGTCTTGTTTTTCAATGATATCGTAAACACTATCGCCATGAATTAGTAAATCCTCCTGAAATAGAAACATGATATTATAATATTTTCGGCACACAGACAAACCCCATATTTTAGTGCATAAGTCCTATTATATGAGTTACGAAAAAAGTTGTCAGTTATAACAGGAAGCGTTCAGGAAATTATATTTGTGTTTTGTGTTCGGAGACCTTTTAATGTTCAATAACTAAGGAGTCATTAAAATAGCGGAATTTGTAATTATGGCGAGTGTCAAAATGAGAAGTGCTATGAGAAGTGCTACCTCAGCAGTAGGTTCGCTGTCAAAAAACAAATCCTAATAATTGTTTGCAACTTAGAGTAACCTATAATCAAATGAGAAGCCCAGTAATTGTTCAGTGCAAGAGATATAGTGAAAATCCATTACTTTCCAACTATGGGACAAAAAATAAGTTACTGTTCAGAACAGTTTTAGTCTTTTACTGTATGTCTGCTTCTGAAACTCACTCTTTTAGGTTAGTTTTGTTCTAAACCACACTGACGAGAGGCATAATTTGTAGTTTCGGGCCGTTTTACAGTCGATTTGCCTTCTTATAAGTCCCTCAAGCAATGATTCTTTGGCGTCGGCGGGTTCGTAGCGGCGCCTCAACCACTGCCTGATATATTGCTATACATTTCATATTCAGCATCTTATGTACTAAAGCTATAGATATTGATTGCTTCAACTTATTTAAACTTCATTAAACTCTCAGTGGCAACAAATCAAATCTTTCATAATAAATGCTAAGTATTATATAGTAGTTAAGAATAATTTTGCTTTTGATGAGATGCGAAACTTTCAGACAACTAATTTCAAAAGGTTTCTCTTCAATATTCATAATAATTTAGACCAATTTTCAAATGATTTTTAAAGATATAAGAATAATGTTTAGCTAAACAGAAGAGCAGTCAAATCAATATCTGTCACTTTTTTCTGGTTTTAATTATTTTACAAATGCATTGAAATCAACGCAAATTTGATCACTATTGGAAGCATTCTATTCATGAGAGAACAGTAGCAGTGAATCATATAATAAGTATATTATTTTTGAATGCGGGCTGAGCTGAAACTTATGTATTCAACACTGGTTTGTTTTTTGCACACACCCAAAAAAACTGTAGCACATCAAAGATTACTGAATTATATGGAGAAGTGAGTTGGCTCTCTATTTGAGACTATCTATCTATTTAACTATGAGGTGCGGCTTCTAAACTGTATCACAAACAATTAGGCTTCTTCAGCTTCTTTACATAGAAAGCATGTAATCATTATTTGGTTAAATTTTCCCACAGTTTTTCAAGTAATTCAGTAGCTGTATATGAAATTAGAAAAAATCAATTCATTAAATGAGTTTAATTAATTCGATGTAAAAGCCTTATTATTGCACATAAAAAGATTACAATTTTATTGGATATGTTTCTTTTGAAAGGCTATAATGAAAGCAAAAAAGGCCGCATTTTATGTTTTCATTATCGTCTGACTGTACGTGTGTATTAACTAAATTGCATACAAGTATAACAATTTAGTGTTGTATATATTAGATGTATGTCCTCTATGGCCTTGAGAATAGGATCTCCAGTTTGGAAAACTCATGAGAAAATAGCGACAGAAGAAAGTGTAGAATCCGGTTGTGGAGTGTGTTTACATCCTAGCAATAAAGCCATAGCTTGTAAGGGTATATCAATTGCACTTTTTCGATACTTTTTATTTGTTAATACAAACATAATAATTAGATTTTCTATGCTTTCGATCGTTTTTCAAACATGTTTGATTAGAAAATACATGAAACCACAGGATTCTAATATATAATATATATTGCATTTAAATGAAAAGTCGATCCTATCCTGACTCTACTTCACGCCCTTTTGCATTCACTTTTCAGGTAAAAATTGCTCTTTTTCTATGTAATGAAGTCAAAAACTTATTAAATATTAGCAAAACCTTCAATATATAAAACAACTCGTTTAAGTTCTTCAATAAAAAATCAGAATTGAATTTTAAAATTTAATTATTCATAGCTCTAAAAAACAAGATTATACGAAGAATTAATTTGAATTCAATCTTCAGTAATATTAGTGAGATTTCAAATTTTTTGATTAGAATTTAACAAATAAGGATAACCTTCGGACCAAAAATTTTTAAGTCTAATTTTAATTTAATAATTAAAGCAGTCTTTCTTAGTCTAAAATAGTGAAAACCAATACTCAAAAAATAAAATAATATTTGATTATTTTCAAAATTTCCACATCTTATAATGTTTTAATTAAGGATTTAAAATTAGTGAGAGTTCTCTAACTTGTGAATAGCATTTTAAAATTTGCTAAACTTTCTTTGAGCAATAAATTTAGAATTAATTTTACTTTATTCAATAAATTTTGTGTTAAAACTTAGTTAGAAAAAAAATTAAAATTCAGTTATCATCAAATACATTGAATTCATTCTAATACTATTCTTCTCAATTTCTTTTACAACAAAACAATCTTCAAATTATTATTCAAAAAATTAGAATGAAAACACTTTTGATAAAGTCCCTAATGAGAAAATTTAGAAAACTTAGTTTAATTTCAGTTATCGATCGAAAGTTTTGACTCATTCTTTTTTAGTTGCATTGAAACATTTCTCTGTAACAAAAACTCTGTCCCAAAGCGTTTTGACTATTGAACTGCAATAATTGAAGTAAAGGTATATGTTATTAATTGTGTTTGACTGCAAATAAGATTTTTTCTTAATGCTAAATCTCGAGATGAATACTATTCATCGGATCAATTCTCCAAAACAAGCTTTAAATAGTAAAGTTGAATGCAATAATGTTTTTAATTGATTGCTATAATAAGTTAGTTTTCATTTGTAATTATTCTTTCTTGCAATAAAATTATATGATTGATGAATTTTTTTCAGCAGTAAATCATGGAAAACATTAACTTTAATTTGAAAAATTTAGTTTTAATGATGCATTTATAGCATTAAGTTATTTTGATAATGGATTTGATATAAAATATGTGCATAACATAATTTACACAATAAAACATGCGATGGATTGAATTGTGGACAAAAGCATAGAAGTAATGCAATATATTCTGTGATATAATTCATGTGCAATTAGTGTTTGTTCTTGAATTTAGAGTATAAATAGTTAAAAGCGTAGGTCGAATAATTGTTATCAGAAGACAAGAATGTGTGCGATAGATATTTGAAATATTTGAAAAAAAAGAAAGTAGATTTTGAACTGATGTTCGACCTTTAAAGGGCAAATAGTTCCGGGACCTTAATAAGCATAACAGTAGCGGAGAAATTACAGACGAAATACTCATCATAGATAGTAAACACATTGCTTCTAATTATACAACTCATCAAAAGAGCGCAATAGAGGCAAAGGCAACATGTCTTATAATAAACTTTCACTTTGGAGCCACACACGTAACATATTATGGCGACCTATATTGCAACACAAATTATTCTAATGCTCTGTTATATATATCGTGAGGCCATTTAACTATCAAAGCATCGATTGCTTTTCCTCCCCTTTATAATTATAATTGCAAAGCAGGCATCAGCTCATCTTTGGGTGTGTTATAAGGTATTTAAGCCAACCATGTTTTGGATAAATGCCAGGGATCGGACTGAGATTGGCTTATTATACGCATGATAACTCCCAGAATTAGTTTTTCCCCTTTTAAGCATTAAGCATATATATTGTGGTTTTTTGCGAACACACTATCGGCAAGACATGCTATATAAGTAGTGAAGCTAAAGGTTCACACACTCTCACGAAATAGATATTTGTCATGAACACTCGACTCCACCTGTCAATGGTATGCGGATTTGGTTTAAAATTCTCGGCGCATAGCTTTTGCTTATTATATAAAACGCCAATCTTTCAATTGGTGCCAATGATTCTCATCCATAAATTTAATATAATTCTATCGTTTATTCAAGTATTGCTTCCAAATTATTGTCATTATTATAATTTGTTCAATTTTCAAATCAAATGTTTCTTATTTTTTAGAAAGAGTTTAAATAATTTAAACTAACCATTGAGTGTCCGAGATATTCGGCGGCATTGTCTGAGATGTAAAGCAATTTACCATTTTGTGTCATCATCATTAAGAATCCACTCAATGCCTGCAAGAAAATTATCAAAAATATAAATATTATATTATAATTTATAACACGCTTAAAGTAATTAAATTATGGTTTCGCACATCCCATCCCTCAAATGGATCTTTCTTGCAAGCAATCAATTTGTTTTGCAGAGAAAGACAACTCCAGTGACCGGTTTGAAGTGAAACAAAGCTATAATGCTTATCAGTTTGAATAAAACCTTTGTTGATCAAAATCATTGCTAACTTTAATATATTTTTGAAAGCAAGTCCTCTGACTTTTCTTTTAACAAAATGCATACTTTTCTTAGAATTGCAATCGAATGTTTTATTGTATGATTGATGAGATTCAATAATTTTTAAAATAAATTATCCTCTTTATACAATTATGAATCTCAAAGTTCCCCTTTTCCATAATTATTGGTTATGAAATTGACTGAAATTATTAAGCATTTCGAATCATTAATATTTAACGATTTTATAATTTTGAATCAAAATCTCTAGCTTTTATCGACTATAATGTGTTAATTAGGGTTTTATTGAATGGTTTTATTCAAAATATATACTGAATGTCAATTTGTTATTCAAGTTTAAATGCATATTAGCCTAAAAATTAAACTCATATTTTATTGCGAGTAAATTATTAAAAAAAATATGCAATTTGAAAATTTATTTAATAAATAATAATTTCATAATGCAATGTGAAAAGCAAATTATTAATTTCTACAAATTTTAAGTTTCTATATGAAAATTACACTGTAATAAATATAATAATTTTGACTCTTTTTCATTGACTTAAACTAATAAATTTTTAATTTTTCCAAAAATCAAGTTCTACAGTTGCATAAAATGAGGTCTATTTCATTGTAAACTCGATAATGATTCAACATTTACTCATTTGATATGAAATAAGGAATTTTAATCGAGATAAACTGCGAAGTATCCGGCGTGACTCCCAATTGGAGTCTATTTTTTATCTATTTATGGATTCAATATTTGCCATTTGATTAATAGTTTGAGTAAAATAGGGTTAATTAATATGAAAGATGTAAAATTTTGCTTACTTTTGAGAAACCAAAGTGAGGCATTGGCACCTCAGGCACCAAATCATGCTTTCGAAATGCTGCAAAATAATAAAATTCAAATTGAATAATAATAAATAAGGCAAATATGATCTTATTATGTATGTGTAATACGACATAAGTATGAACTGCAAAGCATTACTGATTTAATTATGTAAATTGCAACCCATGTCATAGTTTACTGTTAAGTTACTCAAAAACTCAAATAGATTACATGCGGGTTATGAACCATTACTAGGCATTAATATGAATACTGAAACAACGCATTATTGATGAGCTTATGATACAAAAACCTGAGGGCACAGAAAGCCCATATATTCTTAAGGTTCTCACGATTAAATATACATCAGGCATAACTTTGTGACTTGAATTCAATGCGCATATATTACGATTCAGTATCAACTCAGAGGTTGGTTTAGTTAATTATTAGCAAATTAAGTCCTATTATTCTTAATATTCTACTAAAATCATAGAAGAATACCATATATAATAAGAAATCACATAATCTAAAGACAGTTTATAAGTCATAAGATAATCAAATTTAATGATAAATTACACGTTATTTCTCTAAATTATACAATTCAAAAGTTCAAAGACTATACCAATTAATTGAAAACAAATTATCGATTCTAATTTCTTAGCTTTTACACTTGCTGGCAATGACATGCATTGTGAAAATAATTTATTAATTGAGACACTAATGTTTGTTTGGTTAAGAATAAATCATTACTATTTTGTGAGAGAGTTCAGAAAATTATAGTACTCTTTAGGAGCCAAATGAAACTGTTTTAAATGCCACAAACAGTGATGAATTAATTATAGTTAATATCATAGCATCTTCTTTTGGCTGTCAGTATTGTTATTGATAAGGTTTTGTCAATGCTTACGCCTGAGGATAATCATAAAATTTAAATTCAACTTCAAAATAAAAGATTATATATTTGAGAGCAATTTTAATTATATACTGATAATTAACTCCTTGAGTCAATATATCGAAAGTCTTGTTTTACTTTTAAATATCATTAAATGAAATGATAAAATGAAAGTAATTGATCTGAATTTTGAATAATTATATGCTATTATCTTCTTGTTATAATTTAAGCTTAATTTCATTTTAATGCAAATCAATTTCTCTAATTCAAAACAAGTATGAGATGATAAAAGTTGTTCTTCAGAGCATTTAACTTTTGATACGCACTCAAGAATTATCTTAATATTGAGCAAAAGTTATCAACTCGTAAGTTATCTGAATGCGAGAGAAGATTACAGCCAATGATGTATTTGGTATTGTGAAAAGTGAATGTCATTCAATAATGCATTCTTCAAGATTTGACCCCTGCTGGCACTCTTAGAAAAGAAAGATTCGGTTCTCAAACTATAGTTCTATAAGAGGCCAATAGCTCACAATGATTGTAATGCAATCCAACTTTGTTCGATTCGCAACAGAGTTATGCGCAAAACATGGGAAAGTATTAGAAAATTTTCTACAAAATTCCAGACCAGACTCAATAACATGGGATAAGATTTGATAATTTCGTAACAGTTCTTAGAAATATTTCGATTGTGCATATAGTTATACAAAGTATATTATTTTGTTCACATAATAGTAACAAAATCGTTTTCCATAACTTGTACTTTACTTCTTGATGAACTCGCAAATCCGGAATCCTTTGCGAGTCTTTTGATAGCAAGTAATGTGCAATAAGTCGAAGATATACTGGTGTGGGAATATTTGCCGTAAAACACTTCCTCCACACCCACTAATATTGTGCGCATTGCAATCATTAATAGATCGCTAAGACATCACTTTTATAAAACTTTTAATATGTATTATTAATTGAATACTAAATTGAAATTGATATTTAATTTGATTCTTGCTTATCAAATATTCAATGATTTGATTCTGAGCTGAAGCGGAACATCATTTTGATAATGTGTTTATATTGATAGTAAAATAAACAAAATTACGGCTTCTATAGCTTAAAAGATCTTAACTTAATCTCATTATTGCTGATTACTTTAGCACTCATTTATATGGATTTTCTTCCAGACGTTAATCATGCTTATGATCGTTAGCAATGAAATTCTTCGTTAACACATCGCTTCGTATCATAACTAATACCTTTCAAACAGGAGTTAGTAATGGGATTAAAATCAAATTGAATTTAATTTTAGGGATTATACTTTGAATTCGGTTATTGTTGACATTTTGATTGTGTGCATTAAAATTAGGAATTTATACAATAGTTAAACTAAATAATTCTCAGACTTGATTTTGAAGCTTTATATAAAATATAGCACAAATAATTTTGATTCTGATAAAAACGAATAGGAATACGAGGGTGTGATTGCGCTGAGTTTGTTTTGTCACATTTATTATTGCCATAATTACACTTCGCCTCTGGCTTTACTTTTCTTTTGATCTCCACCTAATATTTACACAACTGTTGCATCGAATGCAACAGTTTAAAGGATCCTTTTTTATAGCGAATTCTCAATGATCAAAATTCTAAAGAATAAAGCATTTAAATGATAGGACTCTCAGCTCACTCCCAATGCTAAAGAAATGATATAAGAAAATAGATCTAAAGACTACTATAAAAACTGCTTTTGCAGTTTCTTCTCACTAATGAAGAACTTTAAGTTATTGACCTTTTTTCTATCTATCATTAAATGCATGTATTTTTCGATTTCACTTTTCTTGATCAACAAAATGAAATGTTTAATTACTAAATGAGTGAATAACTATATTTGAAAGTATGAAAGTGTAATTTTAATAAATCAGAGCGATCTTAACAGAAATCGAATAGAAGTGTTTGTTTGATTCTCAAAGAATTCATCAAATTTGACTAAATATGATATTTTTTTAGTATACTTCTTATCATCGGTTAGTTTTCAAGTCCATTCAAAATTTTATCAGTTCTAAAAAATTAAGTTTTCTGATGCATTAGAAGAAAATTGAGTATTCAAAGAAAGGACATTTGAAATAACGAATTGTCTTTGTTTTTATCTGTTTTTATATAAATTAAAAGCTTAATTAAACTGCTCAACACTTTTGGATGAATAGTCATTCAAACTGTTGAAAATGAATTGCTATTATCCCACATAAGAGAAGCCTCAGGTGAGTGATGAAGACAACTGATTTCAACTACATTTAATGTGCTGTCATTATACAGGTAAAAATGGGTTGTATTATACTTCGAATCCGATCATTATATACTTCTTTACATTAAAGACAGACCAACAAAAGTCATTTGGTTGAGAGATCATTAGCTAACAAAAGCAGATCCTCCAGTCTCTATACAAAGAGTATTTCAACATAAAAACTTGCATTCATTGTTTTTAACGTAAAGTTTGAAAGAGACATAAAATTTAAATAATTTTGTCTGAGAAGTTCTAGTTAAGGATCACATGAAGCGCGTGCACAATATCGATAATACTTGTGTTGAGAATCACTGTTTTTCCATTCAATAAACATGAAATAAAATAAGACAAACTTCGGAACTGATTGGTGTTACTCAAAGAACTTTAATGAGTGCCGAGTCGTGTGAAGAATCACATGAGACTTGAGATAAGGCATACCTTTATAGAGTAAATTGAGACGCAAATAAAAAGTTCCTCATAAAAGTTCTTTACTTTATAAGTGCAATATATTAAAAGTCGTTAATACGATACAAAACACGTATTTTTCTATCAATCTTGAGTAAGAATTTTTTATTGTTTATTTTCTTTATTTAACAATTGTTCATACACTTAAACTGAATTATTGATAAAACTTAGTTATGAGCTCAACAACCAGACAGTCATTACATCAAATATATCGCATAATCATGAATATACACAAGTTTTATGCAAGTTTTTCATCTTCCTGTCCAAACCGTGCTTTAAAATAATAATCAGCTTTATTGACAGCATATTCAACATTGTTTTGATGACTTGGGTATGATTCTTATGTAAAGTTTAAAATCATTAATTTGTTGCGTGTTTTATATGAATCTGAGAAAAAGGTCTAAATTATTAAATAAGCTCCAAAGCAATTCATTTCAGTTCAATTATACGTAAGCTTTTAAGTTTTCATGATTAGGCCAATAAAAATCATGGTATAGTTTTTTTTAAATGATTAAATTTAATAAAAACTGTTTTTGACAGAGTTTCAAATTATTAAAATGTATTTCAAATTACAATCTTTTCTAACATATAATTTATGAATATTTATCCTTATTTTGATTGCCATTTCATTTTTAAAATGACTTATCACAAAAAATAGAGCAAAAGTTCTTAATCATAAAATTTGAAACAAAATCATTAGAATGAAAAACTGAAGATTAATTTATTTTCGAAATTCTAATTCATTTACAAAGGTGTGAAGTTTTGCTATTCATAGATATTGCATTTCAACTGTATATAACTTTTGTAATAACTTGTAATTGCAATTTTGATTTCTAATAAATTATACAATTGAATATTTATGGGTTTAGTTAATTGGTTATTATTATAGTAAAGAATATAACATAACATTATTATTATATGAATGTCACGCAATAACATATTGCTCAAAATGCCTCGAGCTTTAAAAAGCAGCTGCTATTAGTCAGTTATGCATTCGTTATTATGATTGAGGAACACTCTTAGTTTTGTTTATAAGTTCAGCTCATCTGCAGCTCATTGTTATACAGTATCAATTAGACTTACTTATTAGGTCTCATATGTTTTTAATAATTGCTTTTCATAAACAAAATAAATTCATACCGTGTTGAAAATAGTTGGCTTTTCTTACGTAAACGCAGACCAAAGCCATTAACTGCAATTGTGATAATCTTTGGCGCGTTGATGAGGGAAGTGGTAGTAAATCGCGTAGATTAGCGATCTCAGAGTTAATGAGATCTCTACGCAATTTTGATGCACCTTTTGTTGATTTTGTTGCATCAAAACTAATGAAGAAAAATTTTTTTAAATCATTTTAAGAACTTTTTAAAAAAAATTAATTAATGTATAAAATAATTGATTTTAAAGCATTTTCTTCATTAATAAGTTAATGTGATAAAGGAGTAGGATTAAAAAAGCCGTGATCTCAATTAAAAAATTACATAAAATAGTTGAATATAATATTATTTATAGTGTATTAGTATTTTGACACGTCGTGTACTATATAATTTGCATGTAGCGGAAAATGTTTAT
The DNA here is from genome assembly GCA_034694065.1 of Camisia spinifer. Taxonomy (NCBI): domain Eukaryota; kingdom Metazoa; phylum Arthropoda; class Arachnida; order Sarcoptiformes; family Camisiidae; genus Camisia; species Camisia spinifer. The sequence continues at coordinate 18,701 of JAQFXV010000259.1, forward strand.
TATTGCATGTTTGTAAATACAACAAATGTTAGAGTTTTGTACGCTATGTTCTCTAAACGTGACTTTAGTGACGAAATGATCGGTCACGACCTAACTTAGAAAAGACGGCCGCTTTCGGGGCACGAATACTACACTTGCTTTGCATTGTAAAGAAAGACAAAATGAGAAACACAAACAGAGAGAGAGAGAGAGAGAGAGAGAGAGAGAGAGAGAGAGAGAGAGAGAGAGAGAGAGAGAGAGACCTCACGCATAAATGGTTAGATATAATAAAGAATTTGAAAGTAACTGTATAGTTATGACTTTATATGAGATTTAAAGATGATTTTTGGTGAGACGTGATTGAGTGCACCTGCCTTTGCATCATAGTTACTGCTCCAGTGCTCGCATCGACTGTATATTTTCATATATTTTTGCAGATATGAGATCAATTCGTGTTTTATCACAAGGTTTATTATTTAATTTTTTTGTTTTATAAAGAGTCATGTTTTGTTGTTTCGGAAGCTGCACCTGCTCTTAATCTGTTTTCAATTCGATTGCGTTTCATGTTTTTCTCACTGATTTACATTTAATACAACAATGAATAATAGCATAACTATCAAAACAAACAATTGATTATTTTTGTGAATCAATTTGATAAACGGTCAGAAAATTATGACAGATAAATAACAGAACAGAGCCTTATTTACACGCAATGAATGCTTCGAACTTTGACTTCTAGTTTTCTCTTTAACTACGAGTACGACTTAATAAATAGTAAATTCGAGGTGCGGTCACCTTTTCATCGGTTAGGTGTATACCAACTGACATAAGGAATCATAACGATTATTAAGATCAATCATTTTTCAAACTAAATTTTTCTTTTTTTATTAAAGAATAACTTTAACTCAATTCATTGATATTCATAGAAATTTGCATTAAATTCATTAATATGAGGAAAAGAATAATGAAAAAAGCATTGAAAATAATATTCAAAAGACTTTTTAAATGTTTCTAAAATAGTATAAAGCAACTAAAACTCAAAATATAAGTTTGAACTCATAAGTTATTTGAAAAAATGAAACTTCAAAGATTTAAAGTTAATTTTAGTAATAGTAATGAGTTTTGAGTTTGAATGAATGTTAACTACACTACTAGTATAAGTAGAGCCGTTGAATTCGAAAATAATATGCTCTTTTGAAAATTTGCAGAATCAGATCATCATGAAAATAATACTTCACTAGAGTTGGGTCATTCATACAGTTTATTGGGCGAGTTCTCCGCTTTTAGCGAAGTCGCATCCCTGTAATTTGGTGTCTCTTTTCCTCGAACATAGCCTCTGGCTCTATGCCTTTCAGTATACAGTAAGTTATTTTTTGGAGCTGTTCTTTCCCCTTCACTCCTACATAAATGATGCTTTCTCTGCCTGCAGTTATTCACACCAAACACCACATCATAATAATCGTTGAAATATACTTCGAAATACTTCTACAGCACAAACAAAGACAATTTGGAAATGAATGCTAAAAAAGCATTATTTTCATCAGTTGGAATTCCTTTTGGCCAATTGAACCCATTACTTAGACTATGTCAATGTGGGACAGGTTTCTAAATTATATTATACTTCATAGCTTTCATTGTTTGTCGACTAAGAATTAGTTTCTCTTCAAATCATAACAGTATAGAGTGCTCACAAATGTAATGTTCTCGTATGACCTTAATATTAATGATAATACATTTTTCGCATTATTTCACTTCATTTAGAGTTAATAGAAAAAAAACTAAATGTTCAACTGTTCTAAAACATTATAAGAAAACTTTAAATATAGACAGTTTCATAGCAGTTATACAAAGTAAATGGTATTCTATTCAATGCTTTGACATATTTTATAAATGATTCGATAAAAATGATGAAAATAGTACTGTTTAATATAAAATCATAGATGAATTATAGTTCTTCATTCTAATAAATTGATACTTATTTTATTTTGATGTCATTTCCACGAAAATGAGTTAAGCTTCAAAAATTTGCATATTATTTCGCGTAAATATTGTAAAGTATTTTATAAAAAAAATTGTAAAGATAAGTTTCTCCAAAATTAGTTAACAAAAATGAGTTATTAAATCGCATAAAAATGTTCTCAATTGACTTTCGACACGAATTTGTCACGAATTGTTGATATAACAAAAGTAAACAATCAAAGTATTAATGCGTTGACTATAATATAATAACTTGAGTAAAAAGCTATTAATTAAGTATTTACAGTGAACTAGAGAGTAAAAGATAAATCTGCGAGCACAATATTTTATTGATAACAATTCTGTTATTAAAATATTGCAGAGAATCTTGGTTTTGAGATAACTCAGTGGAGCACTACATGCAGTCTAAGACCGACCGCAGAGGAGGAAGCAATAGTTGCAGGATTTTGCGTTGACAGCCTTTTTCAGGCTTAGAATAAGTCAATCTGATATCCTGCTGGTGATGGTCAGCACATTGAATATATAGAACTTTTATTCGGAATATTAGTTGACAACTGTTTGCCTCCCGCTTACATTTTTTATCTGCTATCATAAAATCATTGAATTGAATTTAACGAATGAAAAGATTTTGGCATTTCTAACGATGACAGAATTTGAACTGAGCTTCACTTACATCACTTTGTGTCAAAATAGAAGAATCACAGCGTGAACTTTTTCATATTACATAAGAACACAATATATTCATCATTAAAATGCATACATTAAAAATGCTAACTTAGATCTTATTTATATCAATACTTGTTTTCTTAGAAATTGAATTTTCAAAATTTTCGTCCAGTCAATGATTATATTGAGTTAGAATTCATAAGTTAAACCCAAAAGTGCTTTTTTAGCTGATATCAGTTTTATAAAAAATAAGTTCAAGAGCTTAACGTCTAAACTTATTTTATAATTCGCATAATATAATAAAATCAAATAAGACTTTTTGAGTAAAAGTTTCTAAAATTTGAAATATAAAAGTCTGAATATTTAAAGATTCAAGTTTTGATTGAAAACCTTAGTTCTAAGATGAAGATATTCAATAAAATATCAACAAATTAGGAACAAATAGATTTATACTGAGGAAATTTTTTCGGCTGAGTGAAAAAAAATTCATCCAAGAGTCATAAAATGATTTTATGAAAGATCAGAAATGTGAAAGAAAATCTATTTAGGCTTACAATACTTTGAAAATTTTCTGAAAATACTTAGAATACTCTGGACTCCACACGTGGATCCACACGTGCATTGAATTTATTGAAATTAAAGATAAATTAAATAAATAAAGAATAGCTCACCTGCACATTTGCAGTATATTCGGCGTTGAAGCCAACATTTTGATGGTGTATTAATTAATAATCAAAATTAGTTCTATTGAACACTTGTTGAAACACAAAACAATTTCATCAATAAATGAGAAATAAAAATTCATGTGTAAATAGACTGCAATTCATAATAATTATGAAATCCAAGTAGGAATTACTTGAGAAGATCCGCAGAGAGAAATCATTGTTACAGTTAATTGGAAAATAACTAATAAAAAGTAATGTAGTGCTGAAGAGCTGTGCACTTACGATATGGTTTAAAAGAAGCACCTGTTATGAGCAGACGTTACGAGCTTTGGAACTTACTTTCACAGACCTTGTGGTTCTAGTTGAGCGACTGGGCTCTATCTCTGTTTAAGCTTTTCATGGGCAGTGTTGAGTACACGCCTTCAACCGCTTTACAAGGAGTCCGACAACTTCTGGATCGGGAAAAGTCCCTTTCATAGTTGGATTGGATGAATAACTTAAGTGACGTCAATTTGCAAGTCTTACTATGTTTTAAAAATCTATGAACAATGTATTGCACCACCAATTTAGAATAGAATGCTTTGGAAGGAGTAATGCTTATGTTTTTCAATAGTATCTCAAGTGCTCCTTATTGGTTATGGTAAAGATCACATGCAATCAAGCTTTAACACAAATTTGTTTCATTTACATGTTGACCAAAGGCAGGTGCTCTCTATAACGCAGGATTGCATTCTAATCTAACCCCGAAGAGCACGCATCACCTTCGAGTAATGATTGGTGTAATCATTTTCTAATAATGTTAGACAAAAAGAATTATTAAACTTAAATCTTTTTTAAGTCAGAGCCTCTCCGAAACAAAAAAAGTTTTGCAGCTGTAGCCCAACTTCTATTAATAAAATAATATATGGGACTAAAACTGACTTATTTTCTCCAATACATCTTCAAAACCATTTAGTCCTGCACTAAATTATAGCATTAAATTAGTTTTTCATAGTAATAGAGAAAGCGCTTTGCACGAGCTCTACTCATTTTCTACTCATTTTCAGTGTTAACTCATTGTAATTTCCATATAAACTTCAAATAATTGCTTTTTTGTTGTTATATATTATTCTTTTTCACTTTATAAATATCATTAAATTTATTATTCTTTACTCTAAAAGTTGATTAGCAAATAATTCATAGATAAAATCAATCAAAATCAATAGATAAAACATCTCCAACACTTAAATTTATAGCATTAAAGCTGAAAGTATGCCAAATTTAACTCATTCAAATTTATGATAAATTATCATTGAGTTTCTTATTATTTAATATTCAAGTGAAAAATATGTACTAAAAGCAAATATGAAATTGAAACATGACATAAATTATTATCATAAAATTTATATAATACAAAAATTGCTTCAAAACTGTTAAAATGTTAGAGAACTGAACATTTCATTCACTGACTATCTTTAGAAATGACAGATTTTAAAAATTGTTATAAAAAACTTATAAAAAATGACAGTTATAATCTTTAAAAACAATATTTATTACCTTTCCATAAACATGACATCAAATTCACCTTAGACTTTATGTCGAAATTTAAATTAGTAATCAATTATTGAACTTTCAAATTTCTTAAATAATAAATTTGAAAGAATTCAGATTTGATCATAAGCTTGATTTTCTCTCAATGTTTTCAAAGGAAAAACCAATTAATTCAGTACAACAGGAGTCAAAATTATTGACGAAAATAAATTTATTCTTCTATCTTGTTATTTAAATTAAATACAAAAGAATATCATATCACAATTGAGATAAATTTAGTTGAAAGTTCACTTTTTATTGAAGAAAATTCATTAAATGAGACAATTTCTTAACAATATTATTGTCGAATTAGTGTTTTTCGTTTCATGCATCGGATGCTCGCGATAAACACAACAGATCTGACCAAACTCTCAAAATATATCGAAAGTTTAAAGTTATGCTTCTGTGAGTTCGTAAATTATTTGGTAGAGTGGGACTAAACTGGCTTTAAAAATAGAGGAAGGAGTCAAATCGATAGTACTTGACGAGACTATTTCACAATTTGACACTTGACAACTTTCTTTTGATTTAAGCTTAATCAAGTTTATTTAAGTTTATTAATTTAATCTAGATCTGCATTCGCGCGGTCATCAAACTAAATGAGTCTACGCTTATACTTAAGTTAAAGACGAGTTGAGGACCCCATTTACGTATAATATAGTATGTTAGGTTGCCCATTGCTCTTAACAGTGTTTGTGGGTTCGAGCCTAACTCAGTGCCTAAAAAGAGTTTTTCTGTAGCTGCCCAATGCTGTCTCATATTAAGTGGCTGAAGAGCTGCAGATTAGTCAATTGTAGTTCAGTGTTTCTCATTAAATTTCATTCACATTACTCAAATTTGGCATCTTTAGTAGCTATGAGTGGAAAAGCGGTACATTCTTGTAAATGCAATAATCACAGTATGTTAGGTGATAAGCCATTATAACAAATCCTATGTTAATAGACATAAATTTTAATCAAGATTTCGGTAAAGTCAAAAAAAAATTCTCTCGGACGCGAGTTATCTCATCTTATTTAGCTTTACTTGTGAGCTGACTTAATATAAAGAACTTAACTCAAGTAAAATTAGATATTAACTAACATTCATAATTTCTATTAAATTCCTAAAATTTCACTAATCATATGATTCAATGAATTGACACTAAGTTTTATTTGAATCGATCAGAATCTGAGTGTGAAGCCTAAGTTTACTTTTGTTTAAATTTAATGTGAATTTAACTTAAATTCAAATTTATAAAGATTCCACAATAAAGGTTTAGTATAAATTTAGTATTACATGAGTTCGAATACTTGAACATTTACTTTAAGTCTAATAAATGCAAACGTTTTATTACCTTATAATAAATGTTTTTAATCTTGAGAAATCGGCAGGTGTTGGGTTTTGGTTAACGAATAAGTTATATCTACTTAAAGTCAATGTCAAATGACAATATTCACGCAAATTGTTTGAAATCTTAGATTGTGTTTTAATAATAAATTGAAAAAGAGATAAAAACAAATTGTTCCGAATGGTACTAATGATTCAACAGAATTACTTCAGAGAAGGCGTACATAAAAGATTTGAATCGATTTATTCATATCTTGAGAGAAAAAAGGGGATGATATTCATGTTAAATACAAAGAATTTCTTATCAATTAAGATAAGTTACTTTTAAAATAAGAATCGTGTATTCCGTTCGTGTCGACACAGCTTTTATCTCGACAATTGGAATCTCGACTTCTTGTTTTCCATCGATTATTTCTATATAAAAATTTGAATATACACTATTTAGAATCAAATTGAAATAATGAGCTTAAATTATGAATTATGAATTGTTATTTTTAGAGACGCAATAATTTTGAAACGTTTTTCACTATCTTATGAACAATTAAATTTAATTTCAATACTTAAGGCTAAAAGAAATTCATGAAATAGGCTACCAATTGCATGAAACAAAATAATTATTACTTACGGTAATTAATAAATCTAATTTCTATAACTTTTTTGCACTCAAGATTCATATTTTAGTCATAAAATTATTGGTTCTGCTTTTTGAATGTAAAAAACTTCGAAAGTAAAGTAATTCAATCGGACAATTTATCCATTTTTTTTATACCTGTAGACTATTATTTATTTTAAAATTTAATTGAAAACTTAAGTGACCGAAATGTTTTCAGAAACTTGTGTTTTTTCGGCATTACTTTTTAATTAATTATCGAAATGTCTTGAAATTAAAATTTGTTTTTACAATGATAAAAAATTATGTGAAATTGTTTTTTTCAAAAAATTTATTTTTCTATAAAATTTCGAGTGCGAAATAAGTTTAGAATCTTCAACGAGTTTTTGTAATCGATCGGAAGTAGATATCAGTCTAAAACTTTCTGTGCATATCTATTATTGCCTAAACATTGAAAATCGATCGGCTTTAAATCTGTCCAAATATTATAGTTCAGTAAAATAATTTTAATTTCAGGAAGTAATTTTTCATGCTTAGATCAAAATGTTTGCAAAAATTAAAAAGCGTTGACGAAGTTTATGGCTAGTTTTCGGTAAAAGAATGAATATTCTAATAGATACTTATTTGTGAAACTTCGATACAAAGTTATGTCGAAAAAAACAAGTTTCTATATATATTTTGGTCGCTATATTTGAAGGACTTACCGATAGTTTTTTCTATCAATTTGTATCAGACAGTAATTATTTTCTAACTATAGACAAAATCAAATAAAAAGATTTTCGTTTGTCGTAACGCAATAAATGTGAATAAAAAGGTTAATTTTGAAAAGCAACTATTTTTGTTCTCGGATTTGAAAAATCATAGTAAAGTTTCAAATTTCAGAATCAGATTCTTCTTCTCGAATCAAAAGGATATTTAATGGTGTCTTCAATCACCTGTAGTATTAAATAAACTTGTATTAAATTAATTTTCGCAAAATAATGAGAACAGTAATGCATGAAATCAATATCTATACTTATAATCAATTGAAAGCTTTCATTGATTCCAAAGTAAAGCAATATTATGAAATCCATTTGTGATATAATGAATTTATTTAAAGAATAATTCAAATTCAAATAAAAAAAACATTGCATTGTATAAATAGTAATAATTATGATTATACTTAATTATATCAATTTGATCCAAACATTTTGCCTCTCGAGTTGGATATAATTGAATTTAATTCAAAATTGAGTTTCAAATAATAATTTATTATTATCATAAACTTTAGCACAAATTCTAGAAATTATAAAATAAACTTTTAAATAATTTACTGATAATATAATTAGAGGTTTTTGTACTGAATCTATTACAATAGTTGGTACAGATCAATCTAAAAATAAAGATAATGCCTTCAGCATTATTCAAATCGAATAATAATACAGGGCTCACAAATATCCTTTACATTATGTTCCATTTTATAACTGATTACAACTTTAAATTCAAAATACAAGAAAATAACTAAAAAACAATCTTTAGAATTAAACAGAATTAAAACTTCAATACTTAAACATAACTTATGTTAAACATTGTGTTAAATATACTGTATGTGAAAGTCTACAGACAAAACATTTATCGTTATGAAAATATGATCACAGATTTGAATCACCAAAAAATACATTAAAATAAAGAATTAAAATATTACTGGATTCAAATGTAACATTCGATTTGGATTAAAATCAATATTTTTAATTTATTCTTGAGCAAAAAATTGATGGATTATTTTGATTCATAAAAATGCAGTAAAAATAATTCGGAAGTATTTGTGAGTTTTGAAGTCGTGTGGTTTTATTTGGAAGTTATTAGCAAGTTATGAAAACAGGCTTCAAGCTATTGAAGATGCGATTGTACAGTACAGTACACACCGATTATTGAGATAATTGATTTTGTGTTATTTTTACGTCAAATTCAAATCTGTAATTCATTTTTGCATATCAAGCATGTATCAAATTATATAGGAATTTGTTTATGCATAACCACTGTTAAGAGAAATGATAAAAACAGTTCGAACTCTGTTATTAAATGGAATTTTTCATTAGATCCGCATTAGATAAGACTTTGAATAAATTGAAAGTTTAATGAGAAGTATAA
>JAQFXV010000260.1:0-27609 GCA_034694065.1 Camisia spinifer
AATGATAAGACCTTTGAAAATCAAGAGATTAGCCTAATCTGTTCAAATGTGTAGATAAAGATTTGACACACGTTATATCTCTTCCAAAGATATCATGAAAAATAAAAATTCTGCTGAAATTTTCGATTTTGAAGATTTATTAATTTAGGATGTACTAACTCAAGTGCAATTCATGAAAACGTTTGTCCAATAGTTAATAATTGCTTATTGTAAGCTCTTTAGAATTGCGGTTGTGTTGTGTCAATTCAACAGAAAAAACAATCTTGAAATCTGATAAATATTTACTCTAAAGAATGTATTTTTAAGGAAAATTATTTTACAGACTTGAACGTTGTTTTCTTTTTTACCTCAGATAAAGTCTTTAAGTGAAGCGCCTCGTGATCCTTCCCATCTACAGAGTATATTATAATATCCAAAAGTCTGTTTGTTTGTTTGTCTGACCAATTATAGACTCTACCTCTGGACATGATACAGACATGAGACCGAACCAGAAGTCCTCAATCGAAAAGCAAAAAAATTTCCGAAAAGTGAACAGAGGCCAAGTTACCTAGGTCAAAAGTTTTGCACCTTATTGTTTTCTATGGGAAAAGTTTTGACAGGCTTTATTTTCGCTTGTGTAGCTAATAAAATATGTTCTAGTATTGATATCATGAACAAAATATTATCATGATTTTTCATGTTGAGCTTAATTATAGGGTGAATTTATTTATCGATTAGATAACTTCAAATTTGTTATTTATTTGAAAATGAAAGACATTCGTTAAATTATTTTTTTTTGTTTATTGTTTATTTTAAAAACGAAACCCAATCGTTTTGAATGCCTTGAAATTTCAACTTTAATCGTGTATTATTTGAGAAATATTCAATTAATTCATTTATAATTTACAAGTTTTTAAAGTTAAAAATTATGACAATACTAAAAATATGATTCAATTTTAGGGCCATCAACTTTATTGATATAAATTTTTTTCTTATTCAGTGTTTTCATACTCAACAATAATTATTATTTTCAAGTTTTTAAGTTTAAATTTTAAAGTTTACCTGAAATAAAAATTTTTTTCAATTAATTTGTTTTCATAAGACTTGTTTCCTAATAAGGATTAGAAATTTTCTTCTTCAGACACTACATTTGAACACTCGTAAAAATAAAATGACATTCAATCAATCATTACTGAAGGAGCTTTTCACATTCTCGAAAGTTATAATAAAATTCAACTTAATTTATGATAGGAAAGTAAATACAAAAAAACCCCAACTGAAAAATTTTCAAATGACAAGAGAATACTATTGAATTTTAAATGATATAAATCCAAAAAGAATAAATTGCAAAACATGGAAGCAAACACTGATAAAATCAATTTCAGAGGTTATTCGTTATTAGTTCATAATAAATAAGTTAAAATTTAATATTCTAAGCCTGAAAATAATATATTTGGCAAAATGTTATGTTCATTCACACCCTGAAAATGCATATTATTTGTTATAAAACTTAGAAATTCATATTCAATCAATAAAAATTATGGTTCATTTTTTACCCTTAATATTCAGATTAATAGTTTTTGATTATGAGATTAAAATGGTTATAATGTGAACCAAATTTATTCATTCTCTAATTATTACAAATGATCTCATAAACAATTGCAATGATGGGAAAGACTTGAAATTTTTTAGATTTGTGTCAAATTTATGAGCATAGACTTGAGCTCCGGAGTTATATATTTCTGAATCCCCTCATAAGCCTTGAATATCCATTTAAACTGACATCAATCTCACTAGAAATTATAGGTTAAAACGAAAATTATTTCAGCATTTAGTCGTCTTTAAATGAAATGACTCATAATATAATCAAATTTATAGTAATTTACATTAAATCACGAATGGTTTGCAGTAATTGTTTTACTCTACAATTAAATAATATGATATAATACTATATTTTATAACAGAGTTTTAAGCAAATCAGGACATTCAAACATCCATTTATTGACGATAAAACTTGAATCATTGAACTAGTTTTTGAGCAAACTTGAAATTATTTTTGCAACTTTTTCATGCTCTCCCTTTCAATCGAGAAATAATTTTTAACGGAATTAAAAAGCAATAGATTGTTAACTATAAGATAATTAATTAGAAGTCAATTGTATTTATTATAAAATTTGTCTTAATATAAATTTGTGTGAATCTATTAAATCTCATTTTTTAGAAAAAATGATTATCTTAACATTTTAAATTTTAATTAAAAATGATTTGCTACGTATTTTATCGTAAAAACATACAAAAAATAAAAAAAACTTAGATATTATTGCTATTAAATAAATTTTATGAGCGAAAAATAATTGGATTTCAGTTGAAAACTAAATATTAAAATCTTTTAAAATCCATTCAATGCTAAGCACTTTAATAGAAATCATATGAAAGTTTTCAACTACTGCTCAGAATGTCTTCGAGCAAAATATCTTTTTCTCCATGAAAATGAAGGTAAACCACTTTTTCATTGGGATTTCAAATCTCGTTTTGAGTCATTCTTCGATTGCAGCACAAGTTTCAGTGTTAATGCCTGAGAAGGAATGAGGCTTTATGTGCGAGTAGAGAAAGTGAATTAACATATATAAAAATGTATATACAGATAAAGTTCATCTAAAATAATAATAAAAGTTATTTCGGGATTAAAAACAAAATCAGGTATTGTTCAAAGTTTTCCCTTTGCTTTAATTGAGCTTAATTTGCATTATCGGTATTTAATGTCACTTAAACGCAGACTTATTTCATGTGTAAAGTTATTTTTGTCAAATCTATTCAACATTCGCTTCATTTGCTATTCTATTGAATTATTTGTTTCACTAGTTTTTACTGGATTTTACTCAATGTTAAGTGCGGTTGAAATTATTTACTAAAATAACAAATAATTTTTATAATAACTTTCGGTGAGGTTTGATTTTTTGAGTCTTATTTATATCAATGCTATAGTGTTTTTTAGTGAATAAAAATTTTTTTCATGCTTTTTATCTTGATTAAAATATTCGTTAAGACATCGAAAATAAATCAAACATTTGTCAAATCCAGTAATTTTTCAAAAACGTTGTAATTATCTGTCATTTTATGATTAATCATAACTGATTGAAGAAAAATATGATATTTTTCTTTGAGTCTTTTTTAAAGAATAACATCCACTGAAAATTCCTCAAAAGTTGAAAATTGGACAATAGATAGATCAGTTAGAACTTTCAATTTTGAAAAAACTTTCCTCTCAAAAAATTATTTCAATATTAACTTGTTATTAATTTCAATTAATTTTCATTACGTTCAACGCTTTAGTAAAACAAAGAATTTCAGTTTCAGTTTAACTTTCCTTTTCATTATTTGTAACACTCTTAACCTGATTAGAGGCAAACACAAACATCAATTTGTGTTACATATAAGACTTATATGTTTGTGAAAATTTTCTAACTTTAAACAGAAAGAATTTCTAAATTAATGTCAATAAAAAACTTCCTATATATTTGTGACTATATAAGTGATCAAAACAATAAATAGTCATTTAAATTAAACAAATTCATCATAAATTCTGCTTTAATTCTCTAAAAAACCTACTAAAAAATAATTTTTTGTTAACTCAAAAATTAAGGAATTTTTCAGAATAATAAAATTCGATTTTTAAAACCTTTAATTTCTAATTATAAAACTTTGATAACTATTCACGAATAATCTCTGAAAAAATTAATTCATAGATTTTCAATAGTTTATTAAAGCGTAAATTAATTTATTTTATTTAAAGTTCGTCTTCGATATGCTGTTAAGCTGAGATCAATTTGATTGATAAGGAAAGAATTATAAAACAGGTTATTGAAGGTGCCATTTCTGAGCCATTGCTATACAAATACTGCAATAAATTTTTCTTTATGGCAAACATTTTTTGATGCCATTTAATGTCTGAACTTGTATTGAATGAAAAAAACTATTTACCTGTCATTCGTGGAAAATTCTCCATTAACTTTCCTCATTGGATACCAGTGACGAAACTGGAGAGTCAATTAAGAGAGAGAATGAAAGTTTAATAGAGAGTCAATGAGAGAGAATTTTCAAGGGATCCCCGATTTTAAACTCCTCTCAAATTTTTTGTTTTTTCCTGTTAAACGCATTTAACTTCGAGCCAAAACTCTTTCTCAAACGTATCCTTTAGTTTTAATATTATGCATAATTTTAGAGGAAAAACATATCGGACTAATGCATGATTAGACAAGACCTTATTCAGCCTTTAATATTAAGTTAAAGTTATTTGGTTGAAGTGTTTCATTAACATTTATATAGATTTCTTCAAATTTCAAGACTATTAGTAGATAAAAGTTTATTTGTCATAAAATATTATTTATTATTCTATTTTTTGCTCATAATTCAAGATTAATTTATTTATTGAAAGGCAATTAATTCAAAAAGGGAGTTATTTCTTCGTTTCTATTCAACTGAAAAGTTTATTTCATGACCACTTTTGACTGTGTTTTAGCGCTTAATTACCAGTGAAATTGATTTGATTAACTTTTAAGGGAAATAATACTCAAGAAATTGTAGATTCTGTTTGAACTCTAATCAAACTTATTGTTGAATCAATTTTAATGAAATAATTCTTCGTAAATCATCGAATATTTAAAAGTTAGTGACAAAATAAATTGAAAATTTTATTGTATTTTGCAGTTCAATAATAATAATTTGTGTCAAAAGGAGAAACTGAAATATAATTAAAAGTGAAAACATGTTCAAATCTCCATTCAATAATACTTCGTATACTTCAGACGAGGCCGATGTTGTGGCCATCAATGATGATCGACACGCATCACTTCAACGGATCCAAAGGCTGACATCTAATGATGAGGAGCTCAATAAACATCCGCAGCTAATGCTGGCCAAACTCATGGAAGAGACCGCTAACGGAGGTTACGTTAATGAAGGACTTGTTATTAGTGAAGAAACACATTCTGATGTTAAGCTACCCATTGAGGACACACCAAAACTATTACCCGTTGCGGTCGATGTCAGAGATGTCACTTTTACCTATGGTTTCGGCAAAAAAAGTTTATTGACTTTGAAAAAAATTAATGTTTCTGTACCTCAAGGAAAGATTTATGCTTTACTCGGCTCAAGTGGTTGCGGTATGTATTCTATTATCATAAATATGAATTTCCATTAAAAATTTTAAGTATAAACTTGAATCATCCATTTGTGACAAAAATTCATAAATAGTTAATTGACAGAAAGTTATCAAATTTATTCAACTTGACTGAATCTATTTATTAGGACCTATTCTTATTTTACTATTATTTGAACAGTAATAATAATTGCATTAGTAGTGAAAAGGAATACGTTTATTGAATTATAATATTGTTAATGACCACAATCATTATCATTTATTGCACAAAACTCAAGGTTGTTATGCAAACAAAAAATATTGGTTATTTGAAAAAAATTATTATTCAACGCAATTCAAAGCCATGTTGTTTTCAAAACGAATGAATTAATAAGACTTTCTTAAACTTAAAAACTTCCTCTCTATTAACTTTAAAGCTGACTTTTATGATAGTATAGAAAACATGTTTCTGATTCATTTGATTCGATAAAACTATGTAATAATTCTGGAAAGTTTTCAATTTAAACTTGGGATAAGTTTAATAAAAATAAAAATTTTCAAATTCATCATAAAATTTATAATAATATTAATAATAATAATTTGGTAAAAGATCGCGAATCTCAAAATAGCTCTTCTAAACAAAGCTAATACTCAGAGGAAAAATTATTATAAAAAGCTTTTATATTCATATTAAGTAAAAGTTATTGTAATTATTGTTATGAGAATACCTGTGCTTCAAAATTATAATAAAAATATAGCTTATTTATTAATGAAATGACATTAATAAATAACAGAAAATGTATTCTACGGTTAATTAGTATAAGAATGTGTTTTTATGACCTGTGCTCCTAATGATTTGGTATTGACCTCACTTTTCAATGATTTTTTGCTGCTTAAAAGTTGAGGGAAGTTATGATATTGGCCTCTGATTTCACTTTGATTGCTATCTATTCTTTTGTTTCGAAACAAAATACAATTTAAGCATCTATAAGGGCTTCAAAATAAAAAATTGTTGATTGTTTGAGTATTTTTTCAAAGCTTATCTTTGAATTCAACTTAAAATAGCAAATATTTAAAACATAAACTTGATTGCTATCAGAGTTAAACATAAAACTAAAAGCATAAATGAATGTCTGATAAACCGGTACGAAATCGAACCCAAATTGAAATTTATGACTAATAAAACTTAATGATAAACTACATCTAAACCTTTGATAAAATATGAAACTTTCAATTTAATAAAGTGTGTCGTGGGATAAGTTTGAAATGTTATTCAAAGTTGATGAATATCTAATACAGTAAATAATATTGCTTTAAGCATAAAACCAATCAACTTATTATCTCGTTGAACTTCATTCATAAGAACGTATTAAGAATAGTAATTCTTTCAGATAACTATTTTAATTTAGGGTGTTTTTCGTTTTCGTAATTATTAAGTTGTTTACTTAATATTAGGATCTGTTAACTAATCAAAAAATATTATATAATTTAAATTTAACATTGAATTTAAGGCAAAACAACATTATTGAGATGTGTTTTGGGTCGTTTGACACCACAGTCAGGAATGATTCGGGTGTTCGGTCGCGAACCTGGTTCAGCATACAGTCCAGTTCCCGGACCTGGTGTTGGATATATGCCTCAGGAATTGGCTCTCTTTCCAGATTTCACTATTAAAGAAACATTAAGATATTTCGGACAGTTATACAGAATGTCGCGCAAAGATATCAAAGCGAGAACGAAGTTTTTGATAACACTTTTGCATTTGCCAGAAAAAAATAGATTAGTGTCACAGCTGTCAGGTATATAAAAATATCAATTGATCAATATTAATTAATTTATTAACCATAAGCAAATTTTTCCAAATTTTAACTTTTAACATGATAAGTGACTTATTCTAAAAAATTATTTTAAAGCCCATTTCGCGATAACTTATTAAGAAATGTAGAGTTTCCTTATTATTATACAGTGAGGAAAATATTAAAATACTCATAGGAAGCCTTTTTGAGCCATTTCATTGGTCGGCTTCACTGAGTTTTCAATATAGGTGCAAAACTTGAAAGGGATTAAGCAAAATATTTGTAAACACAACAATCTTTATTAAGCGCAATATTTTAAGAATTCAATATCAATAAATTTATTAAATTATTGTGATTTTTATAATTAAAATGCGTTATTCAATTGAACAATTTGAACATTTAATTTAACTTTAGTTTTCATAACTTATCTAATTTGTCAATTTATATTTAAAATAAAGTTTCCCATTTGAAAGTTTTGCACTGTATGTTTCCTATGAGTATTTTAATATCATCCTCACTGTACAGTACTTATAAACAAAACTTTTAAAATCTTATAAATAAATATCAAATTTTTCTCTAAAAAAGGTGGACAACAACGTCGTGTATCACTAGCTTCAGCCCTTGTACACCACCCGCCACTTCTTATATTAGATGAGCCAACAGTAGGTGTGGATCCAGTTCTTCGTAAAGCAATTTGGGAACATTTGGACGCATTATGTCGTGAAGACGGTCTTACAGTCATCATAACAACACATTATATAGAAGAAGCCCGAACTGCAGAAACAGTAGGTTTGATGCGTTTCGGAAGACTTCTAGTACAGGACAATCCCGACAAACTTCTTGAACACCACGGATTACCAACTTTAGAGGCAGTCTTCTTAAAACTTTGTCAATTAGATTCAGCACAAATTCCAGAAGCTATGAAAACAGATGCCATAAGATATAGCGGTGTTGACGATAATGCAGTTATGACTATATCAACAATTGAAACAGAAAAGAGAAACTTAAGAAACTTAAATGGAATTGAAGATAAAAGAGATATCAATGAGAATATTGAAAACATTACAAACAATGTCAATAATACAAATACTAATAACATTACAAATATTGCTAATAATAGAGAAATTCAAACAATTAATACAAAAGGTAGAGAAAAAGTTCTGCTATTATTCGCAACTTTCATAAACTTATCAAAAATTGGATAAATTTAAAATATTATGGTATTGTTTTAGGCAATCTGTTAGTACCGGTGCCGTCAACATTCAAAGACGTGTCCGCAAACGCCACTCCCTCTACTCTAACCCCCAGAATGTCGTTTAGCGAAAAATCAACGGACGGTCCGAACTCGACGGTCACAATACCATCGGGTCGTAGAAAAGTGTTTGACATAAGACGTGTTTACGCTTTATTTATAAAGAATATAATCCGTCTGAAACGAAATGTGCCAATTCTTCTCTTCTACTTCTTTTTACCCTCAATACAAATCGCATTGTTCTGCATATGTATAGGACAAGACCCCAAAAACATTCAGGTGGCCGTATATAATGCCGAAGACCCGCCCGGACTTAGCGCTGAGTATCTTTCGTTCGTGAATAAGGATATTGTAGTTCAAGTGCCTTATAATTCATTAGAAGAGGCGCGACAGGCAGTCGTTGACGGCAAGGCTTGGGCTGCTCTTCATTTTTCCCATAACTACTCATACGCTTTGAATCAAAGAAGAGTTTTGGTAAAGATTTTTGTTCAAATTAAATAATCAAATAAATAGGAAAAAAATTTGTCAATAGACCATACATGAGCAAGTACCCTCTTGGAATGTAGGGCCTAGCTAGCGAGAGTCAATGGGGTGGGGGATAAAAACTCATTATTTATATAAAGGAATTTAATTCTACAATTTTTGTAAAATATATTTATTTTCAATTTTAAAAAACAATCAATTTTTTCCAGTAAGTATTTAACATTCAACAAGTTTTTGAATCGAAAAGAAAAAATATATTAAAATTATTTTTCTGAAAGTTAAATTATTTTTGTTCTTGAAAAAATCACAACTACAGTATACTGTATTTTTAATCATTATTTTATTATGAAATTTTTATTATCTCCAAAACTCCAAAACAATTTTTTTTATTTCTCTCGAATTTTAATCAAAAATTGTTCTGAAAATCTTTTGGATTTGGGGCAGATTTTTTAGTTTTGAAGGTAGGATCTAAAAGCACCTAACCTAACCTAACCTAACCTAACCCAACCCTTACTTCCAATAGACGCTTATATAATCAATGCTTATACAAAAAATAATTCTAATTATTCACTATAATAAAAGAACATAATTATTGACATATTTTTCAGAAATAATGAAAGAAATCAATTATTATTAATTGCTTTGGTTTGATTATAGGCTGGTCTGGCGGATAACGACACAATAGATTCATCAAATATTAAGCTATATCTAGATATGTCTAATCAAGTGATTGGGTTTGTATTGCTTCGATCGTTCTTCTTGGCCTTCCAGACCTTTGCACAGGACTATCTGTCACTCTTGGGTTATAATCCGGCAACAGTTACACTCCCGATAACAATAGAGAAAGTGATTTATGGCAATCTTCATCCTTCAATGACTGAATTCATGGCTCCCGGAGTTATCATTTTAATAGCTTATTACGCGACAACAGCATTGACCGCATTATCGCTTGTTCTTGAAAGAAAAGATGGGTTACTCGAGAGATCATTAGTCGCTGGCGTCAACTCTATTGAATTTTTAGCCTCTCATATAATGACTCAAACTTTAGTTTTAACAATTCAGGAAATATTTATGTTAATTACAACTTTCGGTCTGTTTGGTGTTCCATCGCGTGGACCTATGATTTGGGTCTTTTCGCTCACTTTCTTCCAAGGTATAAATCCATTTAATTCAACTACTTTTTTAAAAAGTTCAAACATTAAAATGATTAAAGTTTTAATTTGAAAAGTGCTTTAAGCACTTAGTTTCAAACCACAAATCATGCTTAACATGAAAAATTAGTATTGAGTTTAGAGGACAAAAATGACATAAATTAACAAATAGTTTGACAAATGGAAAAGTTTTGAAAGTTAAAAATTCAATTTTCAAAGTTAATGTATTTAATATATTTTTTTTCTTCATTACTTATTTGATAACAATGAGAAAGTCCTTATTCTACTAATTAGACTAATTTCCTAATAATTTAACTATTCTTCGAATATCATATTATTTAAATTAGAAAAATTCCACAAATTAAAATCATTCATTGAATGAACTTCAAAAATAATTAAGACAGCAATCCTTGAAAAAAAAATTCATTTAAATTTGATTATCATTGAAGGTGTGGCAGGAGTTATGTTCGGACTATTCATATCTTCTTTATGTGCCGATGAAGTGTCTGCAGCCATGTTAGGAATGGGATCATTCTTCCCAACTATAATGTTAGGCGGAATCTTTTGGCCAATTCAGTCGATGCCCGACTGGATGGCATCGTTTGCATCTTTCTTACCACAAACACTACCGGTAGAGTCGATGCGATTCATTCTATCCCGCGGTTGGGATATAACCTATATTGAAGTTGTATTAGGATTCGTCGCCACCTGGGGTTGGATTCTTCTATATCTTGTGGCCGCAGCTTTTATTTTTAAGAAATATACATAAAACTAATTTTTCATTTTAATTTTTATGAAAAAAATAGTATAAATATTTTCTTTTATTGTAATGTTTTTATTTCAAATTGTGATTTGTTCTTAAAAAGTGAATCAAGTATTGTTTATGTGAACTTTTCCTAAAGTGAAGAAACTTTATAATTAAATTATTAAAATATATTTTTGTTCTGTTTGATTATTGTCTCTCAGTTATTCAATTTATTTTGGTCAGATCTTAGATAACGGGGTAAAGGTTTTCGACCAGGAGTTATATTACTCCCTTCAACTCCCCCAACATAACATCTGTGTCCGCACGATTGGCTCAATTTTTCTGGGAATAAATTTTTTGAAAAAATGCATTGATTTCAATGGTAAAAAAAATTTTTTCAATGAAGTTCAATCGGCAAAACATTAAGTTGGCCTCAAATACACCGTTGCAAAAATGATTTACCCCCCTCTGGAGCAAAAACGATGATAGATAGAGGGGAACCGATTTCATATTCGTCACAAAAAATATTGATTATATTCTAATTTGACTGTTACAAAGCTTAAGCTAGAAAATTGAACTCCTTAATTTTAATATATTTTTTTACGTAGGATCCGAATATGAAATCGATTCCCTCTATATAGCATGCAATTAAGTTACTAATATTTTTCTCAATTATCAATGAAAGTTTCAATTATTAATTGAATTTTCAAAAACTATATCGACTCTTTTTATGAGTGCTCTCTTAATAAACTTAGAACTCAAAAATTGACCGCAGATTTCTATTATACATTGCAATAAACCTAATATAAATTTGAAATTTTTTACTGCGAACACTTTTATTTGTAAAATAATTAAACAAATTAATAGGCCATTAATTGAAAATTGTCACATTATTTGTTTATATCATTACAATCTAAGTCTTTTCTGATTACTTCTTATTTATAGGTCTTATTCGAAATTAGTTCGAAACAAAGTTAGTATGAAATGAATATCAAATTGCTTTCAAGTCGAACAAAAGTATTTGGATTATTAGGGGTTGAAAATAATTCTATTAATTTAACCCAAATCCTAATAAAAATGTTTCGCTTCTGTAAATTCACATACTTTCTAATCATTTATGAATTGAAATTTGAAGGACAAGAGCAGAGCAGTAAATCTTGTTCTGATATTAATTATACGCTTATATCAAATCTCTAGTAATCACACATTTTTATAAAAAGCTATCAATTTGTAACTGACTCTGAACTCTATAAAGTCTGTATAAGACAAATGTCTGATAGTTCTATTTGAATATAAAATATCTAATCTAACGGAAAATTTCTCACAAACGAGTGATAAAATAATTTGAAGTTCATTTGTGACAAAAATAAATTTTAATTCAATAATCATATTAAGAGAACGGAATAAAAGTGTCAACTTTTCAATATTATTTGTTATAAATTATAACAACTTATAATACTTGCAATTTAACTATATTTTAATGCTTTATAAAGCTTTTCTATTTTGAATTTCTAAAGATAATTAAATTTTGTCATCGACGAAAAAATTCCCAATAAATGGCATTTATTTAAAATGATTGAAATAATAATCTGAACATAATTGCAATTATGGACTATAATTAAAATAAAGGTTTTATAGATAAATGCCTATCAAATTAGAAATATCTAAAATTTATTATTACTATTGATTATTGCCTTTAAAATAGTTTTCTCTATTAATCGAATAAAATACAGAACTTAAAACTTTAAGCATTTTGTGTTGCGGCCAACGCTTCCTCTCTTTCTTCAAGCAATTCATCTCCGGTTACTTTAAGTCTTTGTTTAGCGACATCATCGAGAGTCACTCCGTCCACAACTTTCCACTCTTTAGTACTTGAGTCAACAGTTACGGGAAAACTAAAAATAACGCCTTCGGGAGCATTATATTTAGTGCCATCAGACCAGACACCCATTGATACCCATTCATTGGTTCCTTTATTTATATTAATATTAATTAATAAAATTAAAAACTAAGTTAAATATAAATTCAAATAATAATGAATACAAACCCTGCCACCAGTCATGCATATGATCTGCAGCTGCTTTTGCCGCAGACATTGCTGAAGACAGTTTTCGAGCGGCGATAACTGCAGCGCCTCTTTTCTGAATCAATGAAATAAACGCTTCTTCGTGTCCATTAAACTTCACTGATTGGCCTTTAATTAAAGCATTGCTTATATCTGGGAATTGTGTCGAAGAATGATTTCCCCAAATAATAATACGCGAAACATCTTTTAATTTAGCGTTATTTTTATCGGCGAATTGATAAGTGGCTCTGTTTTGATCTAATCGTGTCATTGCTGTGAAGTTTTTCGCAGGAATTTTTGGTGACGCGAACTTTGAAGCAATTAAAGCATTAGTATTCGCAGGATTTCCCACAACTAATACTTTAACATTAGGTTTTGAGTGATTGGCTAAAGCTCTGCCCTGAGATGCGAAGATCTATACATTTAAATAATTGCAATTAATTATTATTTTGATAATAAAGACTGATATTTATACTAAATTGCAATTAATTGTGAAATAAACTAATGAAAGAGTAGTACAAACCTTGACATTAGCGGCCAATAGATCTTTTCTTTCCATACCTTCCCTTCGAGGCATTGATCCGACCAGAAAAGCCGCGTCAATGTCCTTAAAAGCTTCGGTTTCATCAGTTGTCACTACAATTGATTCCAATAAAGGATACGCGCAATCATTTATTTCCATTGAAACTCCATTTAAGACTCCAACCATCGGCTGAATGTCTAATAAGTGAAGAATAATCGGTTGATTTGTTCCAAATACTTGTCCGCTGGAAACCAATGGAATCAAACTGTAACCGATCTGTCCGGCGGCACCTTTTCATACATTCAAAATTATAATTTTATGGATTAATATTTATGGTTATTCATTATGTCTATCAATGTCTTCATAATTAGGTTTAATTTTATTGAAAAATGGTTTATATTAAAATATATTGAGTATAAATAATTAAATATTTATTTAAATGAAATTAACTTTAAAGTTAATGTTAAATAATTTTAATGAAAATACCGGTAATCAAAACACGTAAAGGAGAGCTCATTGTTATTATTTTTATTATTTGTGACTGAATTGAAGTTAATTTTATTTAATTATGAAGAGAAACACTTAATTTATATAAATTTAACTCTTTTTGACCTTAATATGACTTATCTATTAATTTAATGATAATTCGACTAAAATTTCCACTAAGTATCAGAAAATATTTTTCAAGTGAAGCAAATAGTTTTCAAACTATAATAAGTTATAATTTAATTGAAAATAAGGATAAGACTTTTTATTTATATACTTTACGTTCAATAACTATGTATTTATAACTCTTAAAAAGGTTGAATATACTATTATTCGTTAATACTTTGGTTTGTATTCGAAATATTTTATTGACCTTCAAATAGTTTATAAAATATGTCTAAATTTAAAGTTTAGAATATATTTACTATTAATTCAATATTGCATTTAAATTCTCAAAAATAATTTTTATTTTGACCAATTATTTTGAAGTTTCTTAAGAGTGTGTAAAAAACATTTTTATTACATTTGATTTGATTTAAGAAATAAAATATCAAAAAAGGGAAAAATAATTTTCAATTCGTTACTTTTTTCCAAATGTATTCTCAGTTGAGTACAAATAACTGCAAAATTTTGTTACTTTTTTATTGTGAATAATCGTAATATTTTCTATAAAAACACATTAAATGTCTTTCTCTATCGATATATCGATATTGATATCATTTTATTTATTGATATCGATTAATGATTGACTCAATTTTGACAGAAAAACAATTGAATCATTTATTATTAATGTGTTTATCAGTTAAACAAATCAATTGTATTGTTATTATAATTAAATATATAAATAATTAATGAAATAAAAGATAAGATAATAATAAATATTAATAATCGATGTCATCGTCTTCAGCATCAAAGCGTTCTTCGTCTACAGATTCAAGTAATTCGAGTTCAAGTTGTGCTACAAGTAATTCATCAATAGGTCCGACAGATAAAAAGAGGCCACGAGTTGTTGCCGAACAGCCAAGAATTGTAGTCACTTCTCAAGAAGAACTTGATATCGGAGTAATTATGTTTATTTCAGTTCATATTATTTTCATAATATTTAATTCATTTTTTATGTTTATTCGCATTTCAATTGAAATAAATTGTATTTAATTTAATGAAAAGGTATTGCGTTATCAAAATCGTCGTTTAGCCGAACGTTTACAACAAAGACAACGATTAGAAGCAGATCTTCGATCACGTATTGAACAGTTAGAGAAGAAACAGACGAACGACGAAGCGATCACTTATGTTATTAATAGATATTGGAATCAATTGAATGAAGACTTAAGAGTTTTATTACTTAGATTTGATGCCGAAACTAGTGATGAAACAGAAACTAGAAATGAAAGCGAAGAAACCACTAGTTTTTTGCGTCAATTATCGAATTGGGATAAAGAAGAAATGGATGAAACTCTTCAACAGAGAGTACAAGTGAGTACTCGTGCGGTCGCAAAAGTATTACAAGCATTCGATCGAATTGTTCAAAGAAATGCTAAAATAATGTTAGCCTTAAAAGGTTTGTCTTTTAGTAACAATTATACTCTTTTTGACAATTATATAACAAACGCATTAATAATTAGGTGATGAAAGTGAAGACCCGACACAGTCTTCACCCAATTTAGACGAAGCGGTGAAGAAAGCGAATGCAGAGCTGACTAATGAAAATAAAAGTCTAAATCGTTTGGTTACGTCTTTACATGAAAAACATCACACAATGAGTCTAAAAGTGGCCGAAATGAAGGATAAATTAGATGGAAGTGAATTACAATTGGATGAACTTAAGAATAGAATCGATGAAATTGAGTTCGAACTCAACAGAACTCGGCTTAGAGTCAGTTTAATTTTATTTAACGAATAGTTTTAATTAAGTTGTAAAATAGATAATAATATTGAATTATTTTAATGAAAAGGAGCAAAGACTTGAAGATCATTTGTATGAAGCGAGAGAAAAATTGCGTGATTTGCAAAATGCATCGGTTGTGAGCGGTAGTAATGGTGATGAAAATAAACTTCTTTTGAATCCAAGCGATTCTGTGAGTCATTCAAAGTTAGAAGACGTTAAACGAGATCTTGAAGAACAAAGAGATTTGGCTAACGCTAGGCTTATAGAACTCGAACAATTGAATAAAGATCATAAAGTAATTGATTTTTTACTAATTTTCATAAACTTATGATTAATTCTTTTGAAAAATTATTATAAATTGAATTTTAGGACACTTTAAAATCAGTTGAAAAATATAAAATGGATCTGCAATGTATTCCTGAGGCTGTAATCACTGAAACGGCTGAATATAAGTGTCTTCAGTCACACTTTTCAGTATTATATAATGAATCGATGCAATTAAAGACACAATTAGAGGAAACGAGATCTCTATTAACTAATGCTAAAAATGCACATTTAAGACAAATAGAACATATGGAAAGTGAAGAACTTTCAATGCAAAAGAGATTAAGAACTGAATGCATGCAATTGGAAGACTCTTTATCTCAAGTTAGAAAAGAGTAAGTTTTTAATCAACTTTTAATTCAAAAATTTATTAAATAATCTATTAATTGATTTTTTTATAGGTATGAAATGTTGAGAATAGAGTTTGAGCAGAATTTAGCGGCTAATGAACAAACGGGTCCTATAAATAGAGAAATGCGTCATTTGATTACTAGTTTACAGAATCATAACCAACAGCTTAAAGGAGAAAATGCGAGACTTAAGAAAAAACTAAAGGAATCGAATTATGAAATAACAAAATTGAAGCATACGATAGATCACAACGTTTCAAAAGATGAAAAACTCAAAGAAAAAGAGTTAACGTCTTCTCAAAATCAAGACAAACAATTGGAAAACAAGCCATCAGTTAGTATTGACTCAAATAATGTTATTATAAAAGAAGAGCCAATTATTAAAGAAGAAATTCAAGAACTGTTTGAAGTGAAAAAAGAAAAGGTTTTGATTTTATTCTGAAATTTAATTGAAATTTTTATTCAAGAATAATTTATTGAAATAAAATGTTATTTAATAATTAGATTGAAATAAAGCCGACGACATCACTATTAACATCAGTTTCGACACCAATATTACCACAACTAATGACAGGTATTTCAATACCATCGACAACAACAATAGCACACCATCACAATCATCAGACATCCCATCACAGCCATCATAAACACCATCACAGCCAACATATACTCAAAAAAGAACAAATAGAAACAGAACAACCACTCATTGAACCCATGATTGAAATTAAGTCAGAGAGAAAAACAGAGGCGGATGTGATTCGAGAACTTAAGGCACAGCTCAAGAAATCAACAGAAGCTCAGAAAGAAATAAAACTATTACTCGATATGTTTAAATTGTCCGATAAAGAGAAAAGGTTTGTTTTAATCAACAATTTTGTGCATATTTAATGATAAATATATTTGTTTTGGTAAATACTTCAATTGATTAGAGATAAGGCACAACTGATGGCAAGTGAAAAAAAGGCTAAAATAGAAGTCGAAGAACTGAAACAACAATTGAAAAGATATCAAGAAAGCGAAAGACGTGATCGAAGAAAACTTGCAGACGAAGACGCTATGAAAAAGTTATCAAAATATGAAGAAATGGTTTCAGTTATGCAGAAAAACTTGTCAGTACAGAAACAAGAAGAAGAAGCGCTTCTCAATGAAATGGAAGTGACTGGACAAGCATTTGAAGATATGCAGGAACAGAATCTTAGACTTATTCAACAATTGAGAGAAAAAGATGACGCAAACTTCAAACTTATGTCAGAACGAATCAAATCAAACCAAATCCATAAATTGCTTAAAGAAGAAAAGGAAATGCTTACCGAACAAGTTATTTCATTACAAGTAATTTATAATAATTCTTATTTGTTTTGCAATTCATTTCAATTTTTACAATAATTTTATAATTAATTAATTAAAAATTAGGCACAAGTGGAGGCACAGAATCAAGTGGTCAGAAAATTAGAAGATAAAGAGAGACTTTTACAAAATAATTTATCAACAATTGAGAAAGAATTAAGTCTTAGACAGCAAGCAATGGAAATGCATAAAAGAAAAGCTATAGAAAGTACACAATCGGCTGCAGATTTGAAATTACATTTAGAGAAATATTTAGCACAAGTAAAAGAAGCGCAATCGACAGTTGCAGAGAAGACAAGCGCGTGGCAACAGGAGGCCTTCAAAACACAAAGACTTCATGAAGAAGTTACTCTTTATAAAAGAAAGTATGAAAGGGCTAAAAAGTTTGAATTGGCCACAACTGCTGATGAAGTCTTACAAGTATTATTCAATTAATATATACATTATATCAATTACTAAACTATTACTATCATTAGATTTATATTATCTTATTTTATAGGAAGAGATACGAGAATTAAAAGAAGAGCTGACGTGTCCCTCCTGTAAAGTTAAACGAAAAGATGCTGTTCTTAATAAATGCTTTCATGTATTCTGTTTTGATTGTCTTAAAACACGTTATGAAACACGACAACGAAAATGTCCGAAATGTAATCAAAGTTTTAGTGCTAATGATTTTCATCGATTATATTTGGCATAAAAATTATCATCAATTAATTACTAATACATCTTTTCCTTTGATTTTGTGTTTCTTTTCTTATATATAATTAATAACCATTTGGATATTAATTTACATCAATTTAATTAATTTAAATCTTTAGTTCACATACTTTTTATGCATTTTTCGAAATATAATACAAATTAACTGTTAATTAATTAATTAATTTCTTAAATTAAACTCATTTATTAATTTGTAATTTATTTAAATTAATTTGAATATTAGATTAAATAAATTTGTCTCTATTTTCATTCTGTATTAAACTTATTATTATTAGCTTAAAAATATATTGTTTTCATTAACGATTGCAGACAAGTTTTTTCAAATACTTTTGAATACGTTTGAATCTATCAAAAATCTTTATTGAAAATGATTGAATGAATAGTTTTAATAATTTTGAACGCATACAAAAATCGAAATACTTCGAAAACCTATACGGGACTTACAGATAATGTAAAATGGTAAATGTAACTTTTGAAGAACCATCAAAAATCTACAAATTGATACCATTTTCATGATTTTCTGTTTTCAAACTAAAAAGTTATTTTGGTTTCAAAATACTAAGTTTTTGAGTTTGCAGTGCTATTATGTCCCAACTGTGGGTCAAATTAAGAAAAACAAAAATACACGTATCCACTAATTTTTCAAGTTATTTTAGGATCTGTGATCAGAATTTAAAAATTCTTATTGATTCAATCTGTATAAATCAAGGTTGATATCTTTTTCACCTTGCTGCAACTTAGAATGTCACTTCGCCAAAAAGTTTTTGGAAATCATAGTATAACCAAAACAGGATTCGAATTGAAAGAAAATTATTCAAAAATTATAATAGGAATTCAGAGAATAGAATTTTTATGGAATATTTCGAGAAATGTCTGTAATTCATAAGGACATTAAATTAATAGATGTATTGCTCTACACAATAATCAACTTAAGCCATAAAAATAATTAATTCAAACACAGAAAAAATAATTTATTATTTGTTACTCTGAGTTAAATCATAAGTTCATTGTTTCCCAACTCTATGAAAAAGTTCAATTAACTTAATTAATCACTATCTCTGCAAAATAGATCGCAATATTAGTCAATGAATATTCATATATTGTATTAATGTTATGATAGAGACTGTGAAACAATGAATACAGTGTCGCCAGAATTATAACAAATTGGATATTATTGCATAACAATGTCTATTGTTGAAGAAATTCGTTACATAATGTGCTAATTAGTGAAGGGAAATATATGAATAGTTCATGAATTTTTCTATTATTATCATTATTTTTATTGATTTCATTATCAAGTACTTGAAACTTATTCTCAAAAATTGTATCAAATTTTATTACATTGAATAATAGTGTTTTTTGCTTTTGAATTATAAATGATTTTAAACTTTGGAATAACTTAAACTTCGAAAATTATTTAATGTAATTTCGATTCTTTTCAAACAATAATTATTTATGAAAACTTATTTGAATGGCTTCATATTTCTTATTCTTATGTTCACAAAAAGCAGAGCTAAAGTTTATAATATATTATTGAAATGATACAAAACTATTATCTATTTTTCAAATGTATAATTTAGTTTTGATTAAATTCATTTTTTAAATAAGCCTAGTTTTCAATCATAATCAACGAACATATAAATCTGAATAAATAAACCAAAACATTTGAAAATCGATGAAATGAATAAAGAATTATCGCTAAGCGAATAACAATTTTACAACCAATCACTAAAACATAAATTAATAAAATTCAGTATTATAACAATTTTTTGGTTGACATAATTTAAGTGAAAATATAAGTCTAATAATCTTGAAATTAAATTATCAATTACTAGAACAGGTCAAAGACTGGTCTTAAGAGATATTTATTAATTGTCATTTTGTTCAATAAATATGAGATCCGGTTTGTGATGAATTGTGCTTTCGATGCGAAATACGGGAGCATTAATTCAGAAGCACTCTATGTCTGCTCAATACTTATATAAGTTATTACTAAAAAACAGCAACAGTTGCCACACCTCGAAATTGCTGTCTGTATATAGACTTCAAAAGTGTATTATTTAAAAATTGCTTTCTTTTTCATTTTGGGTTTGCGAGAAATCGATTGTGTTGTTGTTCATATTCTATTTTATCAACTTTTTCTTCTACAGAATAAATTCTGTTCTATCACTAATATAAATATTCAGAGAATAACGTTCAATACAATCTTTTATTCAAATAATAATTTCAATTAATTGATTGACTTAAAAGAAAGTTAAAAATAAATGAATTTATGAATCGACTTCTTTATTTCGAAAGCTTAAAGTGTCAAAAGTTTGAGTTTTCAAAATAATACGATTTCTATTTTCCAACTAAAGGTTTGGTTTTTATAAGAAAGTATTTGCAAGCAGTGAAATATAGCATCCCTTTAAAGAACATCTGTTTTTATAATTAGTTATTTTGTATAATTTTTGATATTTGAAAGTTGACTCCCATTACAGGATCTCTGAAATTATTCGAATACAACCATAATCATTATCAGTCATTAAGCTTTGAAAATCAAATGAAACACTTTTTAAATAGAAAGTAGTGAACTATTAGGCAATGTTTTATATTTAACATTCCTTTATTTCTTATTCTTGTAATTTTCATTGAAAAACAAATTTATTTTAAAATAACTAAAGTTTCACTTTTAAATATGATGAAGACTGATCAAAAACAGTTATTTTATTAAAGTAAATCTTTCAAATATTCGATAATTTTGATTTATCTCAGACTTTTTGCTTTGTATTAATAAATTGTTCAAAAGATCGAAATAAAAATAAAATGCAATGAATTAATGTTTGAACGCAATTTTTCGTCTTAATCTTCTCTTATGTGTCGACAAAGAACTCTTATTTATAACATAAGATTCTTTTGTAGAACTTTAATTTAGCGAATATATACAGCATAGAAAAGGATGCCAAATAAGTTTGTTTTACATTAATTGTCAATTCAATAATTTTGAATTAATTAATACTAAACTTCAAACGAAACCAAAATTTAAAGTTGAAGTGGTTTAAAAATGTATTGTATAATAATATAATAATTCGGTTTTAAAAATTCGATGTTATAGAAAGTATGTTCAAAGGATGGATTCATTATCTAATGTATGTGTGAGAGGAAACCTATACAAGAATTAGGTTCACTTCCAGACCTTGTGTTCCAAATTTGAAATTTGACCTATATTGTATTTGTTTAGCATGATGGTTCTCACTGTGTTGGCATTTTCAAAAAATATCTTGGCTTTCAGAATCGTATTTCAAACATACTCACTCATGTGTAACATTGTGGAAAATTTATTTTTTTCATTTTTTCATAGAATATATTTTTAACTTCAACTGCTTGGATGCAAATTCACTAAAATTGACTTTACTCTCAACTTAATTCAGATAAAAGACATGAAAAAATAAGTAATAATTTTATAGATTGAATTGCAATTTATTTAGTCTATAAAATGAAAGAATGAAACAAATTATTAGATTTGAGTCTACATTATTGAGTACCAGAACTTTTTACCAAAACAAAAATGCATAATTAATATTTGCTTTGAGGCAATTGATTTGCAAAACTTAATTGCATTACCAAAACATTTTTCAAATAGAATGGCAATGATTTCACGAGTTCTCTATTCATTATTAAAATTTTATATCCATTCGTTTCATTTAAACTGATTTAAACATATATTAATGATAAAAATTTTATTTCAAACTCTTTTAATTATTAAACATTTCAAATGAGACCTTTCAAGAGTATTCAATACTGTAATGTCATTGACATTCTTCTTGACAAAAATCTGAATTTGGAAAATATTGCAAACATTTTAGACTTTTTTGTAACTCATTCATTGATTAGCCTTAATATATAACAATAATTATTTCATTTAAATTAAAATAATTTTCGTAAATAAGATGTGATTGAAAAAACTGAAAATCGAATACTAGTATAAATGAAGAGCAATGACCGGCATAAGGCATATAATACTTGTAAGCTATAAATAAGCTGTACAATCGTTTTCATTAATTAAGAGACGCATCAGTTTTAGTGCTTCACTTCTCTCATTATTGCGCCAATTATTATAAATATTAGTCTGAGATATGTTGTCATAGAAACCATTGGCTTTTTGAGAGATGACTTTCGATGTCTTTATTAAAGGCATGATATTTCTCCTGTAGTACTACTTACTTTACTTTATTATTGCACACATCCTATTAATTGCTAAATATTTTTAATTTCAAGTTTTCGGTTAATCTCAAAACTTACTTCAGATAATTTTACCATTTCTTTCGATTGATCTTATTTTGAATTACGAATTGAAATTTTCAGATAATTTCATAGAATTTGAATTAATTTAGGATTTTTAAGAATTGAATTTATAATTTGAGTGATTTGTAGTAAAGTTTTTTTCCAAAAATTGATTAAACTATACATTCTTATTAAAAATAGCTACTCTTTTAATGAAAGTTTTCTTAATTAGAAAAATAACAGGTATTATTGATCGAAATGGTTTGATATCATCATTGTTTTAATCAAAGTTATGTTCCCTATAATGACTGCAAACTATCATTTTTCAAAATAACTCAAATGCATATTATTTTATATTAAAATTAATCAAAATTCCTGCCATCAAACTCCCAAAGATGTTCATTACTATTCTGTAACTATATTTCAATAGACTTAGAGTCCAAACCATTGATAATAATTTGTTTGGTCCAAAAATTTGATTTTTTGGTTCCCAAGATTTTCAACGAATTCAAAAATGAAATACTTGAAGATTACTCTGAGTTAAAAAGATCTCTATTCACTAAACATTAAGTATTTCGATTCTGAACTACAAAAACTCTTCAGCTCTAAAACTTTAAAATCGAATTTTGTGATCAATACTTTTTTATAGTGGAAATATATAAAAAATTCTTAGAAAAATATTGTGATGTTATATCAAAAATCGCAAATGTCTGCACAAAGATGCGGATAAAAGTTTTTTGCAATTACTGTGTTATCTTTTGTAAAAGGAAACAAAAAGAAAAATTACTGTTTTCATTAAATGTGAATTCGTGTCTTGTCTTGAGTTTCGATTTTTATTCAACACATAATTTTGTTCCTCTTCAGTATAAAGCGCTACTAAAATCCCACCAGAGATTTAAAAGAAAGAACAATAGAAAAAGTAGAGATAATATATAGCAAAAGAAAAAAACTGACATTTTCAACAAGTTTTTTCAATTTTTTAGTTCTTTCTTTCCATTTTTGTCACTTTATTTTTTCTATCTTCTGAATCTTTGCCTTTTTGTGATTCAAATCCATTATAAGCCTATTGTATTATATTATGGAATCAAATTGATTTCCATTTGATAAAAATGAGCTCTAAAATGAAAGACATACAAAACAAAGCGGAGAGAAATAAGAGTTTCATAAAACTTAATATTTATATAAAGAATTATAATATCGCACAAATAAATAGAAAAATTTTGAAATAAATGATCGCGAAAATCATGAATTCGGAAATTCGTTTCAAACTTTACAGTTAAGTCTTTCTATTTTTACATTGTTTTTTAAACCCTGACTAAGATTTTTGAAAGGGCTTAATCTCTTCGCCTATATTTAATTTGAATGATTATAATTCTTCACTGAGTCTCAAGAGTTCAAATAAATTAATTTAAAGTGAATTAATCGTAATATTTTGCATAAATACTATTCATCTCGTAGAGTAAATTGATTTGAGTATTTCTTTATCATTTTCTTCTTCAATGATTAACTTAAATTAAATGACTTCAAAATTAAGTTTTGAAACTGAAAAAATTGAAGGAGTTTTAAAAAAAATTTGATTCAAAGAGTTTGCCATCAATAATACTGAAATCAAAATATGATTAATGCATTTTTCATGCATATATTTTCTGTATTATATCTTTGAAGTGGATTTTATGGATTTTTGCAAACTTAAGGGGATTTTCTGCAATGCAATTACTCATATCATAAGTTTCTTTTATAAAAGTGAAATATAGTCATTCATATGTTTGATAAATAACAGAATTTTTTGCAAAGAATAAATAGAGAAGAAAAATTATGGAGATTCCAAGCCTTACAATATTTTGTTTGAGCAATACGTTTACATTTCGTCATTAAAGAAGTTTTAAAATCCTCTATTATAATGAATAATTGAATCATTACATTTTATGTTCAATTTGGGCATTTGAATCATTACTAGAGTAAGCAATACTTCAATTTAATCTCATTAAATTGATGAAAATATCATTAATTTTAAAAAGTGTTTCGAATTCATAAAAAGACTCATGACTAACAAATAAGTCTTGATTACAGTCATTTACAAATAGTGATGTCAATCGTCTCAAAAATGTGAGCTTTAAGAGCTAGCTTATTGACATCACTACTCACAACCCATTCCAATTATTCAATGAATGACAAAATTATATTCTTTTTAAAACTAATTTAACCCTTTAATACTGTTTAATTCAATTAAAAGTAGAAATGCGACGAAATAACAGTTGAATACTTCAAACAGATATCCATAAATCAAATCAAACGATAATTCAATATAATTCAAGTATTTTCATAGTATAAATAATGTTTATTTTTTCTATTTTTTCATTGGTTATTAAAGATGGGATTCAGAAAGAAATGCATTGAGTGTGAGGCTTTATTTCATAAATAAGTAAGTAATGTAAAACTGAAGACTAAAAATATGAATTTCAAACTTTTATATATACTTTGATTCATCGAATTTAAATTAAAAACTGCTCCTATGATTCTTGAAAAAAGTCTATGAATTTTTTGAAAATGTTAAGCAATGGAGTTTTGGTAATCATATATCACTTATTTCTCTTCAAAATCATTTCATTTTCTCATTTCTTGAATTTTTTGCTTTCGCAGATCTAATGCATAAATGCATATAAAATTTATACTCCAATACTTTTTTGCATATGAAATGAGTGAATCGCACTTTTTCTTCTATTCTGCTCGTCTTCACATTTTAATACTAACGTCTTTTTAAACCTCGTTATAATAAATGCCAGCGGCGTAGCTCACAAAATAAGAATCAAAGCTCTACGAAATAAGGTAAAAAACATTATATAAAACATGCAGAGCTTTCAGAATTCTCTAAAAACGTTTCTATTTCGTAAGAATTATATTTTTTGAATTCTTTTAAGTAAAATTAAAAAATTTCAATAAAATATTTTTCTAATATATGTGTTTTATTTATTTTGTGTTTCACCAATTCATATGCGAAAATGAACGAATACACCACTTTCAAAATTTCTTCATTCCGTTCAAATCAAATCGATTTTAAGTTCAGTCAAGTTATCGCAGTTAACCTATAATCTTGAACCATCGTGAAATTGCATGAAAGTAGTTGCAATACTGTAAATACTTACTTAGTCTTTAAGCTAACTGTTTCTTCTTAAAAGGTCGAAAATATTATTCTATAAATTAATTTTGAAACTTTACTATTGGGTTCACATTAATTTAGAATTTTCAAACTGAGATATTTCACTTTGATATGATTTTTGCTGAGCTGACCTAAAAAAAGATTTGAGCCGTTTTGTTTGGTTAGATTAGTTAAGAAATAACAATCATTAAAATCACTCGCGTAAAAGGCATTGAGTGTTTTTAGACAATATGGTACAGCCGTTTTCAAAATGAGTTGGAGTCCACTTAATTGCATAGAAACGACCAGAAACTGTAATTTAGTCACCTTTAAGATTCCTCTTCTCTATTCTGAAATGTATGAATAAATGAAATAATCAGACTAATTATCATTTTTATTCTCATTGAATTGAGTAAAATTTTGAAAATCTCGAAAGGAGTTGATAACTATTTAAACTTTTTGGGGTTCAGTTTTATTGATCATTACTTATGTATAGAAATTATTTATTTATTATAGTTCGAAATTTAATATTTAATATAATATTTTGTACTGTACAATATTTGTACAGTATTTACCAAATAAGAGTTAAATATTTACTTATTTTTAAGAGGTCTTATTTATATTGATTAACAATCAAAATTAACAAAATGCATAAATTATTTAAATGATAGGAAAGGACTTGTGATACTAGTGATAGTTTTAAATCTCTATTGAATAATATTGAATTTAAAATTTTTATTATTGATTTCAGACAATCAGTTAGTAATTTATTTCTATAGTGTATTCAATTTCAATTTATTCAAAGAAGGTCACTATAAACGTTTTCATGGATTTGCATTTGCATAATAAAGTTTGCTCTCATTGTCATTTTATTTTGAGAATCTTTCTGAGACGCTGTTATTCCTATTCTTATTCTTTTTAATGCTTAAAACCT
Organism: Camisia spinifer; assembly: GCA_034694065.1. Taxonomy (NCBI): domain Eukaryota; kingdom Metazoa; phylum Arthropoda; class Arachnida; order Sarcoptiformes; family Camisiidae; genus Camisia; species Camisia spinifer. The sequence continues at coordinate 26,577 of JAQFXV010000260.1, forward strand.
CTATATATACAGAGTATAATTTGAAGTCGTGTTTCCATCACAACATGTTCTCAAGACATTCTGTAAACCATTTCTTGTTAGCGAATGTATTACACTATGAATATTAATGATTGAGAATGAGAAAAGGGCTATATTTGATATAATATTAAAACTACAATTATTATGATGTAAAACTTTCTTTATGTTATAAGAAGAAGTTTTCTGCTCTTTTGGTGTTATTGTTCTCATTCACTTTAATTTATTTTTATGGTTTGTTAAATTCTGACTTTTATTTAAATTTCTGACAAGACTCCAAAATAAAGAATATAACAATGCATTAATGGAATGTATTATCAAAATTTTAATAAAGAGAACATATAAGTTATTCATTCATTCAACTTAATTAACTTAATTTGATTAGTTCTACCAAAACATCCAATTTTCGCGAAAAACAACAAATTTAAATTTTCAAGCATTAAGTTAGTGAAAAAGATAATAAATTATAACTTTTCGTTTAAAGTTAAAAAATTTTTAGGATATTAATTTTTGTTTCGAATTTTTGTTTGGTAATATAATCTCATATTAAAAATTTATTTATTATATACCGATAAACTTTACTTAATTATTTGTTATAAATAGCTTTCATTCTATTCTGCATTTTTACAAACTCCTAAAAGTTATAACAGATGAAATTATGAGGAATTTCTGAAAAACAAGTTTAACAGAATTAGTCTCGAAGTGAAAATTGGAATTAAACCCATTCTCTCAGAAATCTTTACACAATAACCGGTAATGAAGTTTTAATGTGAAGTTGAAGCATATGTTTATGCAGTTTATTCGAAGGAATAGACACTTTGCACTATAATTATCACTAAAGAGATGCACAAAAATACTCACATTAAGTGTAATTAAAAATTTGGTGAACATCACTACTGGTAGTAATACTAAATGGTTTAGCTCTTTAAATGCATGTTTCGTGCTTTAAGTTAATCAAGTCTTTAAATATATTCGACTGGAAATTATTGTTTCTCAGATTTAACCTTATCATAGTCAA